>CM002487.1:5800136-5847036 GCA_000325765.3 Leersia perrieri | reverse complement strand
TAAAAATCTCCCGATTGCGTACTGTATCAGGCCGGTCAGACCGCCGGTTCAACTCTGGTCTGACCTGTCCATCCCGAAAAACACTTCTCAACCAAAAATCCAAATATCTATTAAACCAAATTAATAACCAATTGTTCATCACAAATTATATAATCAAAACCATTGATTTTACATCAGATACTTGTATGGATACGGATACGTATTGGATATGCTCCGATACGTATCTGGTACGTATCGCTGATTTTAGCATTTTTCAAATAAATAACTAATTCAGGATACTTCCTCGATACGGCGGCTTGATACGTCCTGGATACGTTGAGTTGTTCGCTTGAAATCGCGGAGGTGCAGATCCAGGCCAGCCACCATGTGAGCCGCCGCTGGTAGAGGCGTTGCGGTCGTTGCGTCCACCAAGGCTCCCGCCGTCGCTGCCGGGGCAGCACCTCAGCCTGATGAAGCGTCGCCGCCGCTGGACGTAGCGAATCAATCTTTGCCCTTGCTGTGAGGCGAGGTGCATCCGCCGCCTCTGCCGTCGAGCGCAGTGTCCTCCCCTCCGTGGTCGGCGTAGCGCTTCCATTTCTGCCGTCGGGAGCAGCGCCGCTGCCACCAGCACCACCCACGGCCAAGAACCTGTGTTGCTTCTTCTGTTCCTAGTCAACGCCTTGTAAAGTGCGGATGGTAATTACTAATGTTGATACTGGCTCATCAGTCATTAAGAGCAAAATATGGAGCATTCGATTAAGTGATTGAGTTAGCTACTTCTTGTATTAGCAGTGATTTATAAACCTTTTGGTCATGGACATGCATGCGGGATGTATTGCTACAACATACTATACAAGTACTGTATATATATATTTTATTAATATATACATATATAAAGACGTATCCTCGTATCCGTGTTTTTTCAAAAATGTCATATACCCGTATCGACGTATCGCATATCCATATCCCGTACAAGGGCAGAGTAGTTTTTTTTTTTTTTCGGGGAAGGGCAGCGTAGGTTAATAGCAGCAGCTTGGCCATCTCTCACAGACTCGCATCACAGCGAAATGTGGCAGCAGCTTGAAGGGACGGAAGCAAGGGTAGCTTGAAGGGATGGAAGCATGGGGTAAGGCGAGGCCAGAGAAAGGACCAGGTTCAGGCCAGGCCAGAGAGAGGACGGCCAGACTGCCAGCGAGAGAGAGAAAGGACCATGTTAGGCCATCTTTCTCCGTGCCTGTTCTCTGCTTCTTTCTCCATGCCTGTTTTGATGGTTCGATGGTTCAGAGATGATCCCTCATCCCTGCTCTCTGCTCTCTTTCTCCCTGCCTGTCTGGATGTCTCTCCCTCTACAAAGCAATAGTAAAAAAAAAAGTAAATATTCTGCGCCCTCCCTTCAAAAAGTACTAGGAGCGACTATTACCTTCCTTTTCTGTATTATACTCGTATCGTATGTGTTTTAGGTGTTTACTTCCTTCAATTCCACAACTCTTTGGACTCCTTTGGACTGGAGTATGTTCATAGGCAAAATGTACTCCTTAGGAATTTTTCCTATAAAGGTTGTTTGGATCATAGGATTTAAACTTGGCAAATTCCATAGGTTTTTAAACATGTACAACTCCATTGTTTCCTTTCCTTTGATACTCTCTAATATAAGTACAATATAATATGTCCTGTATTTTTTCATTGAGCCATCTATACACATGTTTCGAATAATTCCCGCGGGTTTCTTTCCTATAGTATTCAACATACTCTGGCATTCCATTTCTATATCTATGTGTGTTTTAAGAATCCTACGTTACAAAGGACCCCTTCATATTTAAGACAATGACCTGGTCTTCATAATAGAGCTTTTTAAAATTAAATATGAATGAATATCCTAACAAATTTATTTTATGCACTGTAAAAGTTATTTATAATTAAATTTTCAAAGTTTAACTTAAACCTTGTCCAAAATGCTAGAAATTATAAAACCAAAGGGAGTATAAAACATACTGCTTAATACACTACAAACATATTCATCTTAATTTGTAATTAAGAATGTTATTGTAACGACATATTTCTAAATGTATGGTAAATTATGTGGTTATTATCTCCTCTTAGTTTAATTTCTAAATGTGTCATTTCTAGTAATCTTAACATGCCTATCCTCCGTTTCGGTGTAACATAATAGTGCGGGCAATAGCTAGGGTTAGGAATTTTTATTCATATCTTCACTAATGTCTTTTTTCCCTCCTAACCTGCTCGATTGTAACCACTTTGTTCATTGTTATTTAACCTGTTGCTTTGCCGGCATCTCCGTCGATCGCTGCTTCCTAACCCTTCCATCCGCCTTTTTTTTCCAACTTGACTAACCTTTGCAAATTTTAATTTTGTTTTACGTCCTTCGTTATAATAATTTATTTGTAAAACTTGTAATCCATATGTCTTCCCTCTTATATGAATATGAAATCCAACATATAATAGCTTATTTGTAAAAAAAAATACCCCAAAAAACTTTTGTAAGAAATTATATATATAATTTTATAAAAGGATAATTTATTGTAATACGTCGTATTAAATGTGTTAGTTGTGATTTATATATTTGTTTGTATCATGTGGCTAATTAGTTATAGCAACTAAATTAGTCGTAGGACTATATGAGCATTTATTTGTTTACAGACACGTAAATTTGAGTACTTATCAGTTGTGCTATAATGATACGGAATTGTTTACCTAACTTCTCGCTTCTATCTCTCCAGCCATTAGCAAAATAATATATAACTAATTCCTCTCTTTGATATTTTTTCACCTTAACAAAAATCCACTAATAGCAAACGTACCCATTGTACAAGTCCTATGTAGGGATGAACAACGAGCCAGCTCAGCTCGTTCGAGCTCGTTATCTTAACGAGCTAGCTCGGCTCAACATATTAATATTAACGAGTTGAAAGGCTGGCTCAGCTCGGCACGCGAGCTGGCTCGTTAGGCTTGTTAATGATCTATATCTCATTTATATAACATTTATAATTTTAAATTTAATATTTTATCATGTATTAACACAATAATTAAACTAATAAAAACTCACTAAATATAAATTATTGGGATGTAATTACATAACTAATAACTAATGATTGGTAAAGAAGCTCTATATACATTAAAATATGTGGTGATCTTTCGTACTAATGAGCCAAATGAGCAGCTTGTGAGTTTTTTTTTATCAGGAGCAGCTTGTGAGTTAAAAGGCAAGCTTGTCTCGACTCATTAAGACTACGAGTTCGAGCCAAGTTCAATATAAACCGATCCAAGTTACGAGTTTTGAGCTTTCTGTCTACCCGACCTTTTATGATGAACAGTTTAAAAAGAAAATAATTTTAACATAAAATTTCCATGACCAGGTAGTACCCTAGCTAGCGTGAAACGGCCGAAGTACTGCACGGTACGTGTGCCCCTACCACTGTAGTAGATGCTGCTGCAGTCCAGCACGTACGTACACGTTACATGCGGCAGGCCGCAACAGAATTTGGGCAAAGCTATAGCGATCATTCAGAAAACTTTCTGCCATCTTTAACTGATCAAATTTCTTGGCCGTTCCTTTGCAATTTTCGGCATCATGTATTTCAGAACATACCATTCTTTTTTTTTATGCAGAACATACCATGCTAAACAATTTTTTACATAATGGAATTAATTTTGGCCTTAATTAAGAGAAGTTACAACCAAGGTTTGTAGGATAATAATTAATTATGAATTAAAAAATACCCAACTTGATTAAAAAAAGAAAACTCCCCCATCTTGGTTAGAATGTATGTAGCTATTGTCCTTCCATATACAAAGTTATTGTCTTCTTCAAACCAGATAAATGGAATCTCCGAAGCCAGCACTCAAATGCTTCAAATGCTGTCAATCGAGCCCTTTTGTCACACCTTTAGCTAGCAATGTTGAATCAAAACAAAAGAAATTTCAAAGTCGTTTGCCTCTGATATCTTCACACAGTTCCAATCTCACAAAAGCTCAAACATAATATTTCCTGACGATGGAGTAATGCCATGTCATGGTTCAGTTATTGTTATTTTACTTCATGATGTTGTCAACTGATCATACATCTGGCATCATTGTGACGCTGAAAACAATCTCTGAATTTCTTAAACACTAGCAAAGGCTAACAACTTGATATTCACATGTTTATTATCGATTGATCATGCTCCAGTAATAGTAGTTAGATAGGTTATAGTTTATTCAATTGTGGAGCTTCAACGGTTCTCACGTAAAATCTACATATATACAAATATGTCATCTCTATCCCAAAATATAGCAACCTTGTCCAAATATATTAACCTAGGAGGGTCACATCCTCTTCTAGTAGGGGTGGACAGAAAACTCGAAGCTCGTGACTCGGATCGGCTTTTGTTAAACTCAGCTCAGATCGACTCAAACTCGTAGTCTTAATGAGTCGAGCCAAGCTTGGCTTTTAGCTCGTTAGTACAAAAGATCATTATATTTTCATATGCATAGGGTTTCTTAATCAATTATTAGTTATTTAATTACATCCAAACAATTTATATTTAGTGAGATTTTTATTATTTAGTATTTAGTTATTATGTTGTATGATAAAATATTAAACTTAAATTATAAATGTTATATAAATGAGATACAGCTCATTAACGGCCTAAAGAGCTTATCGAGCCAGCTCGCCAGCGGAGCTAGGCTTTTAGGTCGTTAATCCTAACGAGTCGAGCCGAGCTAGCTTAACGAGCTCAAATGAGCCGAGCCTTAACAAGACGAGCTGGCTCGTTATCCACCCCTACCTCCTAGGTTGCTATATTCTGGGATAGACGGTGTATCATTTTGCAACAATGTTTTTGTGTGTCATGGTTTCGTGGTCATTAGTTGTCCCAATGAAGGATCCCATTTTTCATGAAAAAAAATTATGTTTAATTTTGCATTTTAGCATTTAATTATTATTTTTACCTATAGCGAAACACGGGCAATTTGCTAGGTTATTATAAAAGGGAATCTTGCCATGACCACACTTAGGATCGAACCAGATGTCAAATTGATCAAACTTGTCTACTAGAACCTTGGGCACAACAAACAAGCATAAATGCATAAATTAGTGTGACTAGCACCCAAAAAACCTCAGTTTAGGTTTATCTAATTTTTTTGCGCCCATTCGATACCTTAATGGGTGTTCTGGTGTGGTTGTTGATGTATTCAATATTCAATCAGAGTTCTGATTTTGCATTAGAGCGCAAGTTTAATAGTAGAGCTAACTTGTTGGCTATAAGCTTGGCTTCAATTTTCTCTTCCTATATTTTTCTTTCACATACACATCAAATGTATTAGTCTTGTAGCATGTGTAGAGCCAAGCAGCTAGCTCTTACATGAGCCCACCCTTCTTCCTTTTTACTACCGTTTACACCCAATTTACAACCCACTATTCTACTTGCTCTAAGGGCGTTCACAATGATTATCTGTGTCATTCTCCCTCACGTGTTCCCTACACTCTCTCCACTCCATGTCGGCCTTCTGCTCTTCTTTGCAAGGCCGATTATGACCTGTAGAGGAGACTTAAGGTTTTGTCGAAAACGGTCAGTGGGAAGCAACAAGAGAAGGAGGAGACCCATTGTGATCGTTGTGAACTTAGCGTGGAGTCATGTTGTCGTCGTCACCGTCGTTGTAGTCGTTGTCACCGTCACCGTCACGTCGCGCCAACTTCTCTTTGCCACCCCATCTACGTGCTAGCCCGAAGATCGGCTGCACATGCAGCCCCGATCCGACATGTCAGCGACCAGCAGAAGGGGTTGGGGAAAGCTGGCCTCGACAGAGGAGGAAGCCGGTGACAAAGGGAGGGGGAGGGATGGGAGAATGTGAGAGACAGGGAAAAAGAAAGAAAAACAAAGAGTTACATGGCTGACAGGTGGTGAGGATATATATGTGGTGCCTTTTTGTTGATATGGGGTATAAAATAAAAATGTTTTGTTTGATATGCTAAATTTAAATATAACGATGGCTGATCTGAAAAATAGTAGGGATTGAAAAAAAAAACAACCATTTAGTTGTCTCCACTGTGAAGCAATGTGTCTTCTTTGTTTTCCATCCTATTGGCACCGAGAGGAAGAATAGATGTGTACGTACAGTAGCATCCATGGTGAACGCCGAAGTAGTCCTGGCGAGATTCGGCCGTGGCGCGCCGTGTGCGTGGCATGCAAAGTTGCAAACCACCTGTCACAAAAATCACCACAAGCCTCCAAAACACACACCCAGCGCGCGCGCCACCAGGAGCACAGCCAGCACTGTAGATCACTGTAGCCAGGCGTGCAGTTAGGCATGCCGCGCGCGCGGAAAGCCGGAGCCAACCGCGCGCGCCCCCCGCTCTGCTCGTTGGCCGGCACACGCCAAGCCACCACCACCACGCGGCCGGCGCAGCGCCGCGCCGCACCACGCTGCGTTGCACTAGAAGCACAAAGCATCCAAAAAAAAACGTCCCAGCTATACAACCAACAGAAAGACGCCGATCACGCATTCACGCTGCCTACCTAGCCATCCATCCCAGCCTTCTCCAGCCCTGTACTGTACCCACACTTTATCAGTTCTCAGTCAGTAGTAGCAGAAATGGCCGAGGTAGAGATAGAAAGGCAGCCGGTGCGCGCTACCGGCGCATGACAAGGAATGAAACGGCAGGGACGCCAGCGCAAGCAACAAATTTTTACCTGAATCGCTGCATGAACAACAACCAGTTCGTCCAGAACAGTTTACACCTGGACGGACGGATGGATGGATGGCCAGATCGAGCAGAGTGGTCCCACTCCCGTGGGGCGCCACTGGACGGAGGAGCGGTGCTATGCGTGGCAATGGCGCCTCTGGTAGCGTGCAGGGGAGAGGAGTAACTGCAGCATCTGCATGTAGGAGGAGGAAGAAGACGAGGGGGAGGGAGATGGGTGGTTAATTGGCGCTGGAAAACGAGGCGCGCGCCGATGCCAAGCCACAGCCAGCCGAACCGAAGCCCAACCACGCTTCCCGCATTTCCCAGGCGCAAAAAACAGATTTAAGCAACCGCAGAAATTGCTTTGGCCACACGGGTCTCTGTACACACCCCAGCACAAACATTTATTATTTTGCACACAAGAACACCACTTCCAGTAAAATTAAGATATTTGTTCTAATTGAGATTGGAAGATAAATCTTGAATGACTTGTTTGTTGTACTTGTGCCAATTTGAAATATTTCGGTATAGCCTTTTTAAAAAAAGGGAAAATCGTATCGCCACAAAAGAGGGTCTAATAAAAGTTGATTAATTTCTATGTTTTCGGAATGTGAAAGGGATAATTTCATACTCCCTCTGTTTTATTTGACTTATTGTTCTAGCATTTAAATTATGTATCAAAATACTTATCGTTCTCACATTCTAAGGTATTTTTTGTTGAAATCTTCAACATCTACCCCTACTTAATACATTAAATTAAGCATTGTTATCCTCAATGGTCTTCTTGATTACATGTACAAAAATTATTACTTTCATATGCAAGGATTGCATGCCTCTTCCTTTAGCATGTGGAGTGATTACCTATGGGGATTAATGATGATTTGAGTTAATAATTAGGACGTAATTAATGTGGGTAGAACAATACTCCCACCATACTAAGATACTAGGCGTATTATAATTGTACATAGTCTCTAATACTCTACTTTAACCATTACTTTATTCCATAAGATATTATCAAAAGTTATAAAATTTATATCATATGAAAACATATTTAAATACAAACCTAATGATGTCTAATGCATAATACTAAATATTTTAACTATTAATTAAAACTTTCAAATATTGATATTGTGAAAAACAAGAATGCCATATATTTCAGAACGGAAGGAGTATTTGTTCACACCTTCATATTTTGTCCTAAAACTGCTAGAACCATAAGTAATATGAAACATAGTGAGTATTACAATTGCGAAACGCTTTTCACTATTAACAATCGCCCATAACAAAATTGAAAGTTTGTATCCTATATTATATTGTCGACACTTTTATAATGAAAGATAATTTATGGTTACATATGTTTTTTATTTGAAGCAACTAATTATATGTTATTCGCAAAAACCGAAACCGTAGCTCCGTCGTCAACATAGAAAAATAGAATTAATTAATTGCTTCTTTCTAATGCTGATAAATCGTAATAAAAAGTTAACCGCAGCTCAACATCCGGATACTTTTTTATACATTAGTTAAGTACATTGACCCGATATGTACATAAAAGGCAACCAACCCATTGTCGCATCCATTGTGTGCTATAATATTAATATACATTTGTTCCAAACGCTAGCGTATCGTTATTAATATTCAACAACTCCAAATTTGGATACGCTTCGATATGTCAGTCATACATATTGACCCAGCAAATACGGAAAAAACAACCAATCCCTTCGTCACGCTCCTTATGCGTTACCAAACCCGGTATTAATATCTTCCAAACTTGGCACATAAACGGTATCGCTTCCTAAAATATCATCTCCAACCTCTCCACACCAACCACCGTCTCGGATCGGATACGCCGGCGCTCTCATTGATCCTCTCTTGGGACACTTCCTTGGGTGACCATAGCCAAGAAACCACTACTCTCCATCCCTCCACTCTCATCGCTTTCAATGTGCTCCTCTATCTAAAAGACAAACCTAGGAGACTTCCAATCCTGAGAGGCAACTTCCTTCCCTTCCCTCCTTTAAAACCTCCCTCCTCTCTCCTCAACTCCCACACTCTCCACCCAACACCCCAACCGCCATGGCGCCGCTCCACCGCCGCTTGCTTCTCATCCTCGCCGTCGTTGCTGTCTCCGGCGTCCTCCACGCGGGCGCCGCCTTCGTCGGCACGCCGGCCGGCGGCGACGCGGGCGCGCTCCTCGCCGTCAAGGCGTCGCTCTCCGACCCGGCCGGCGCGCTCGACGCGTGGCGAGTCCGCACCACCGGAAACCTCTGCCGGTGGCCGCACGTGGATTGCGCCGGGAACTCCACCGCCGTCGCCGTCGAGGGGCTCAACCTCGGCGACCTCGCCCTCGCCGGCGGCTTCCCCGTCGCGGTCTGCTCGCTTTCGTCGCTGCGTCACCTCGACATGTCGTCGAACGACCTCGCTGGGCCGCTCCCGGCCTGCCTCGCCGCGCTCCCGGCGCTGGAGACGCTCAACCTCGCGTCGAACAACTTCTCCGGTGAGGTCCCGGCGGCCTACGGCTCCGGGTTCCCGTCGCTGGCCGTGCTCAACCTGATCCAGAACCTCCTCACCGGCGCGTTCCCGGGCTTCCTCGCCAACGTCTCCTCCCTCCAGGAGCTCCTCCTCGCCTACAACTCCTTCTCGCCGTCGCCATTGCCGGACAACATCGGCGACCTCGCCGCGCTCCGCGTCCTCTTCCTCGCCAACTGCTCCCTCACCGGTAACATCCCTCTTTCCATCGGAAAGCTTCAGAATCTCGTCAATCTCGACCTCTCCAGTAACAATCTCACCGGCGAGATTCCGCGGAACATTGGGAATTTGAGTTCTTTGGTCCAGATTGAGCTCTTCTCTAACCAGCTCTCCGGCGAGATTCCGTCGGGGATTGGTCGGCTCAAGAAGCTCCAGCAGTTGGACATTTCGATGAACCAAATCTCCGGCGAGATACCGGAGGACATGTTCGCCGCGCCGAGCTTGGAGAGCGTGCACATGTTTCAGAACAATCTCACCGGGTGGTTGCCGGCGATGGCTGGGGCGGCGGAGAGGCTGACCGAGCTGATGATCTTCGCCAACCAGATTGAAGGGGCGCTCCCGCCGGATTTGGGGATGAACTGCCCGCTCGAGTCGCTGGATGTTTCGGACAATCGGATTTTCGGCCCGATTCCGGCGACTTTGTGCGCCGGCGGGAAGCTGAAGCAGCTCCTGCTGCTGAACAACATGTTCGACGGCGAAATTCCGGCCGAATTGGGGGGATGCAGGTCGCTGACGAGGGTGCGGCTGCCGTTCAACCGGCTCTCCGGCGAGGTGCCGCCGGAATTCTGGGGATTGCCTCATGTCTACCTGCTTGAGCTCCGTGGGAACGCGCTCTCCGGCAATGTCGACGCCGCCATTGGCCGTGCCACCAACCTATCCTCGCTTATCATAGACAACAATCGATTCACCGGTGTTCTCCCTACTGAATTGGGCAATTTGACCAATCTGGCAGTACTTTTGGTTGCGAACAACAGCTTCTCCGGGACAGTGCCACCATCACTGAGCTCCCTCTCTCAACTTCTTGCTCTTGATTTGAGCAACAATTCCCTTTCTGGAGAGATACCGCGCAGTCTCGGACAACTGAAGAATCTGACAATGTTGGATCTTTCAGATAACCACCTGAATGGTAGTATACCTGTAGAGCTTGGGGGCATCCATGACATGAATGTGCTTGATCTGTCCCACAATGAGCTTTCTGGTGGGGTGCCTGCAGAATTGCAGTCTCTGAAATTTGGTGTTCTCAACTTGTCCTATAACAAGCTCACTGGGCATATTCCAAGCTTGTTCCGTGCTGAGCAATTCCGAGAGAGCTTCTTGGGTAATCCTGGCCTGTGCTATCGGATTTGTTCAAAGTATGACGATGTTTATAGCCATCGTGCTCGAGTCCAGATGATTGTGTCCATCCTAGTTGTAACTGCAGTCATTCTACTCTTGACTGTTGCCTGGTACACTTACAAGTATAAGATGTACCATAAGCGTGCCGCTGAAATTGATAGTCAGAACTCAGAGTGGGTGATCACATCCTTCCACAAGGTTGAGTTCAGTGAGAGGGACATAGTGAATAGCATGACAGAGAACAATTTGGTTGGTAAGGGTGGATCAGGGATGGTGTACAAGGCTGTTGTCAGGCCTAATGGTGATGCCTTGGCTGTGAAGAAGCTTTTGGCAGGTAGCATGTCGAGCAAGAAGAATGACACCTTTGAGGCCGAGGTGCAAACATTGAGCAAAGTAAGGCACAGGAACATTGTCAAGCTTTTCTGCTGTCTTACAAGGGAGGCCTCCCGGGTGCTTGTCTATGAGTTCATGCCTAATGGCAGCCTGGGGGACTTCCTACACAGTGCTAAAGCTGGCATCTTGGATTGGCCTACGAGGTACAAGATCTTGGTTGATGCTGCTGAGGGCCTCAGTTATTTGCACCATGATTGTGTTCCCGCGATCATCCATCGAGATGTGAAGTCAAACAACATTTTGCTTGATGCTGATTTTCGTGCAAAGGTAGCAGATTTTGGTGTTGCGAAGTGTGTTGGTGATGGGCCGGCCACCATGTCTATCATTGCTGGCTCTTGTGGATACATTGCTCCTGGTGAGTTCCTTATGCCTAATTTGTTTCTTATAAGTATTCCTAATTGTTAGAAGGTGACTTTTGAGATTGATTTGATGAAAAGTTCATAGTCGTTTTTTGTGCAGAAGCTTGGTTAGTTTTTTTTTTTCTGTTACTTGTAGACTGTGATAGTGGCTAAAATTGTCACAATCACCTGAATTTATTCTTATTTTCTTACGTGTGTTTTTATTTGTTATCACAGAGTATGCCTACACCGTTCGTATAACTGAGAAGAGCGACATATATAGTTTTGGTGTGGTCATGCTGGAGCTTGTTACTGGTAAGAGTCCCATGTCATCTGATCTTGGTGGCAAAGGCCTGGGGTCGTGGGTGGCAACAAATGTGGAGAAGAATGGGGTAGAGTCAGTGCTAGATCTGAAGATTGCTGGACAGTTCAAGGATGAAATGTGCGGAGTTCTGAAGATTGCACTGCTCTGTGTAAAGCATGTCCCAAACAACCGACCATCGATGCGGTTTGTGGTGAGGTTCTTGCTTGACATTAAGGGAGAGATCAAGCCAAAGACATTGAAGGTGGCGGAGGCGGCCCCGGCCATAAGATTTGGGGGGAAGGAATGATACTACTTGTGGTAGTATGTAGTATGTGCTCTTCTTGGACCATTGTACTTAAAACCATTGGAATTATATCGGGTCCTTAGAAGTGCATGCCTGATAGCTGCTTGCTAGCTCTGGAACTTAGCATTCTGATAACCTAATAATGTCTGAAATGTTGTCGCTGTTTGCTGCTGATGAATGAAATGTGGCTGTTGCTATCAAATTATCTGTGGAAGTTTTGATGTTCATGACTGGTTAATCTTTTTTAGCGGGGACTAGTTGCCATCTTTTTGTGTCCATTTCTGATTTTTCAACCTTTCCACATAGTGCAATGTCTCGGTAAGATACTTTGGAACATCTTATGGAGATACTGCTATCCAAAGTAAGCCAAGACACTCATGAACTTCATCATGATATGAGAAACATTCCGTCAAAGAAAAAAAATGATATGAGAAACACACTGCTTGACCTTTGATGTCCACCTTTTACCATTGCATGACTTATCTAAATCATGCCACAGCAGCTCAAGTACCAAACAATGATTGAGCATCCATCAGAATCACTACTTGTGTGCAAATGTTCTTTATATTCTCCTTGAAGAAAATGAACCCTAACAAAAAGGTACCTGTGATAGTGATTGAATTTCAATAGCACCGTCGTCTGTATCTCTTCTTTCCCTTCTTTTGGCTGCTGCTTTTGTTTTGTCCTGTTTGTCCTTGTAAGCAGACACGACTGCAGTGAATCATATTCAGACAAACAGACTCCTGCAGCAATAGGAACAGAATGAACAGAAGCTGTACAATGCACTGCCATTCGAAAGAAACTGTATTTTCACCGGCTTTCTCAGTTCAGAATTCATTTCTGTTGCTTGGACTATTTTGGTGTGCTATGTTACCCTGATATGCCGATACGGATACGCGATACGGCGATACGAGGATACGCCATTTTCCTAAAAACTAGGATACGGGGATACATTTATATATATAATTTTATGTAAAGAAAAAATCATTAATTTAGTTTTTATTATGGATTTTGCCGACTGAATATCGATCTTGAAGCGATTATGCTTGTCAAGTGGCAATAATTGTGAGAAAAATGAGCACATACATGTTTATAATGCTAATAAACTGATGCATCATTCTAATAGTATCAACTAGCAACATGGCATTTCATTGCACGGTGGATAGTACATCGGTGCTTGTACTAAGAATATACGTAAGGCCTTGTAGAACATGGCAGTGCCGCGGCATGGCGGCGGCGCAGGTCCTGCAGCGTCACTGCAGGCGATGGCCGGCGGCGCATTGAAGCAAGGGTGGCGGCGCTCTAGGTGGAAGCAAAACAGGAAGGTCGTGTCCTCGATGTAGGGGTGGGGGTTTTGTTCGGCGGTGGCTGTGTGAGGATACAAGGTTATTCCGTATCGGGAACGTATCCGGAGTGTATCGGGAATTATTTTATTTATTTGGAAATCACAATAATTACCGATACGTACGGGATACGTATCGATACGTATCCGTATCCGATACGGATACGTTGGATTTTTGCCCTATGCAGGTATCGTAGTTGGTGTGGACTATCTTGCACGTGCCTTTAAGTTGACAATTAAATAAACTTTTATACATTATCTTTAAAAATATAAAATTTGATTATTCCTGATATTATTTCAATACTTTTTTATCAGGTCTGAACCGAGTTCTGAACTCCCGATCATTACTCTTGTATTTGTGAACTTCCAACCACTAACTACTGGAGTAGTGATTATCAGTTAGTACTACACTTGTTCTTATGTCTTCCCAGATTGAAGAATGCACTGTTGTTTTCAGTTACTGAAAGGAGGCAGTAGTACGGACACTTATAACTGTGGATTTTTTTTTAGTATCCCGATTACATGTGAGCCGTCCATTATATTAGATTTAATAGATTTAATAGTGAAAATATATTTCTACTACACCCTTGTCAATTTGTGTAGTAGTGTAGTAAAAAGATATTTTAAAAAAATACTTGACTTTGTTATAAATGTACAGGTAAACTCATCATTATGCGGCGTGGAAACAATATTAGTTAATTACTAAGTTGCCCTTTTATTGTATTTAAGCATTTCACGAAAATAGGCAATAAAATCAACGGTTGAGATTTACCACACTACTGCCATCGCCAATGGGTCCCGTAAAAGAGCCCATAACTGTTAGTAGTATTATTTTTTTATCAACAGCAAGAACTCCATTGAATGCACCTCGACTATTTGAAGACGATGTTCAGAGAAAGCATAGGACACCTGAACTGGTCCAGTGATTCATCAATCTCGGGTAGGAAAGCGTACCAGGACACACATGGAGTGCTCAAATGGAACGTTTTTTCTGCAGTTGTACAAGTGTATAACATTGCAAATCTGCAAATGTCATCGGAAAGACATCATAACAGAATCAACTCAACAGTGATGTTTTTTTTCTCATGAATGAATGCAAAATCTGCATGGACCCCAATTGAGATGATACTTCTCGAGCCGGCCCAAAGAAGGGGAAAAACACAGCTGCATGCTTGTGGGCTCCATGAATTTCCTCCTCTTTATAAGTCTCCTCTACACTAGGGGTTATCGAGCTGCCAATTTGGTCTCCATGGCAACCAATGGGACGTGAGTGTCGGCGGAATCCTGTCATTGCTACCTCCATGATGGTGAAATCCAACACAGAATGTAACAGGAGAAAGTAGCAAAAGAGAAGGAACATCAGAGGGTTGCGATGTTTAAGAGCGAAAAAGAGCAACAGTGGAGCATTTGCTTTCCTGTATACAAGTCAGAAAACAGTGCCTTTTCCCCTTTTGATAATCCAATGACATGTCCTTCTCCTGTTCATACCTACAGCATCATGCTAGCCACGCAACAATACCAACAATTAAGAAATTAATAAAATGTGGAATTAGTTTCAAATATGAATCCAACGGACCACTTATATGGCACTAAATACATTTTGTTTGGCTCATTGTTGGTCAAAAGTTAAAAAGTTAAAAAAAGTTCGAATTTACATCAGATTACCAAAGGTTAATAGTTGATGCAGAAATTGCATGCTGGGATTACTGAGCAGTCCTATCTATACTGCTATACAGTCCACTGGTGAACAAGAGTACTGCATTTTCTGATTTGGTAGTGGCGTTGTGGGCCTTTATGGGCCATGGAGTCAGCTGGTCTTGTACTTTCGGGCCTAGGGCCTGTACTGGACTGGATCACCGAAACCGGATCTTTCGTTGGGACAAGTACTGGCACTTTTTTTTTTTAAAAAAAAAGCAAGAGGTAGGAGCTACAGCTCCTCTCCCGTTTCCATTAATAGAAACGCATAGAAGTAACAAAATTCTTTTTACAGCATCAATGATTCAAAATCAAAAAGCTCGCTAACTGCTTTAGGATAGTGCTGCCTCCCAAGCAGCCGCTAAGAGTTTTTTCAGAATACCTACAAGTGAGCCTTCAACTGTAGATAGACTAAGGAAGAGAACAGAAATCAGCTGACACTCGAAGGTGCAGCGAACACAGCAAAGCAAAACTCTTAGGTCTTGGAGCAACTCCTTTTCTTCTTCACCTCCTCTATATGGTCTGTCTTCTGGTCATCCCTCCCCACCCTTGTTGCGCTGAGAACACTTCATTTGCAACCTGTCTTGGGAGCTGCGCCTCCCACTTCAGGTCTTTTCGCTTTTCCTTCGATTTCTGCAAGATGGACCAGCAGGTGATCCAGTGAAACATTACAGATTAGTTCTGTGGGATCCTTTGGTAGTGTTTTCTCTAAACAGACTTTATTTCTTGCTTTTCAGATAGTCCACAGGACAGCTGCAATTCCCACAACCATTTGTTGTTTCACTTGCCATTGATAAAATTATTCTACAAAAATGTAAATAATCTCAATAACACATGTGTTCTTTAATTTTGGTTGACTTGCCATTGATAAAATTATTCTCCCCCCCCCCCAAAAAAAAAAACACGAGTAGAAGTAAAAAATGTTTTCAACACAAACATAGCCGTCTGGGTGGTGTAGTTGGTTATCACGTTAGTCTCACACACTAAAGGTCCCCAGTTCGAACCTGGGCTCAGACAAATCATTGAGCCCGGTGAAGATTGACCGGTAGTTTTAAACTTGATTTTTAATCATTTTTTTATTTTGAACTTGATTTTTAATCATTTTTTTATTTTGAACTTGATTTTTAATCATTTTTTGTATTTGTGGTTTTCTCGCCGCAGATTGACCGGGATTTTTCTCTGTTTTTAATTCGCTGGCATATTGATATTGAGCAGGATTTAGCCACGAAAATTATTGAGCCCGGTGAAGATTGCAAATCCTGCTCAATCTTCTGCGATGCGTGTCGACACTACACACCCCCGGCGACTAATCCCCCATGTCTGCCCAAACATCTCAGTCAGAACCTCACCCCCTTAGGCCCTGACGCAGACACCTGGATGTTTGCCCATCTCCACCAATCACTCTATTATACTCTCTTCATTAGAGGTTAAGCAAAAGATTTGTTGGTCTGTTGGAACAACAACCCGTCCCTAAATGAGAGTTAACAGCATGCTTGGAGTGGCCAATTTTGTATTGCCTTTCTAATTCAATCACATCATTCTCTATGTTGATAGTTTGATACTGTACTCTTTCGAGGGTTGTGAGAGGCGGAGAGATGTTGAGATTGAGAATTGTCGAGGTGTGCATTGGCCAGATCTTGTGAGAATCTTGCATGCTGGACAGGAGGCAGGCAGATAGAGAGCAGGGTTAGCTGGACCGCAAGTGTTTGGTGTGATTCACTGTTCAGACTGATGAGCAGACGAATCGCGCACAGAAAATATCTGATGTTAATTTAGTTTTGGAAACTTCTGACTCTCATGAAAAACGAGAGGTTACTCTGGTAATTAAAAATTTAGGGGTCTCTCTCTCTCTCTCTCTCTCTCTCTCTCTCTATCTCTCATGAACACGAGAGATTACTCTGGTAATTAAAAAAATCAGTATCTCCTGTTAATTCTCTTATTGCTGCCCTGATGAACTCTAAAATTTCATTTTGTTCTGTATTGCCGTCAATATCCGTTGTCTGGTTACGCTAACACCTGTGCATTCGCAAACAATTCGTACTTGGATGCTTTGATTGAGTTTGAGTTGGGGACGGTAGAGAAAAATATCATATAATCATGTCATCCAGATTGCATGATTGCAATTTGTTAGATACGCACAGCAGTTATAATTGAGAGATTTTGGGACTTTTTTTTTTTTGCGGTGAAAGAGAGATTTTGGGACTTCATAGACAAACATCAACCGGTTGAAATCAAAGTGGTACAGCCTGGACCACAGCAGAAACAGTAATTCAATAGTAGTAACATGGTTATTTGACTTGCAAATATCTGTGTCTCACCTTTTCAAAATAATCTTGCTTAATTTCCATTTCATTTCAGTTGGTATCCAGATGAAATTCCGGTTACACCAACCACAAGTTGCACAACTCCATCATCCGATCTATGTACTCCACTGAACTTGGTTAATCCAGGGAGAAAATTAGAAGGAAAAAAAAAAGATTTTTAACACAAAGGGGAAAAAAAAGATCAGTAGAACCATCAGCTAACTAATTACTCTCTGTACTACTAAAACCTGATGCTACAATTGCAAGACGGATGGTCACAAACAACATCAGCTGGTGATCACTCTCTACAGGGCGTTTCATCGCCGGAGATCGACGACGACGACGGAGATATTATCGGAGCTGCGGCGAGCGAGGGCGAGCTTCGTCAGCAGCGCCGCCGCCTCGGCGCACCACCGCTGCCGTCCACGTCGGAGGCAGGCCTGCGCCACCTCGCAGGCGGCCTCGTTGCTGACGACATCCCAGAGGCCGTCGCTGGCGAGGATGAGGCACTCGTCGCCGTCGGATCTTTCCGTCACCGTCACCTCCGGCACGGCGGAGACGTACGGCTTCAGGTAGGCGTCGCCGATGGAGCGCGACATGGCGAGGACACCGAGGACTCGTGCCCCCTCCCAGAAGATGACGCGGCCGCCGGCCGATTCGATCCGGTCGAGCTCGTCGGGCCGGTCCGGCTTGTGGTCGGTCGAGAGAGGGACAGGCGCGCCGTCGCGGCACAGCACGGCGCGGCTGTCGCCGCAGTTGGCGACGACTACGCGTGTGTCGTCGACGACGGCCACCACCGCGGTGGACCCCACGTGGTCGCACTTCTGCGCCTCGCATCGGCATCGGCCGCTCTCGGCGGCGTGGCACCCGCCGGCGATTACCTCGGCGTCCATCCTCGCGAAGCTTCGCTCCATCGCCGCCGTCCATGAGGACGACGCCGGCGGCGCGGGGGCGATCTCCTCGGCGACGAGCTCGTGCATCCGCTGCTTGCACGCGTCGGCCACGTGGGAGCAGCCGTGGCCATCGAACACGCCGTAGAAGTCGCGCCTGCCGCCGAGCTCCGATTCCGCCGGCGGCGCGGCGGCGAACGCCTCGCGCAGCGAAACGGCGTCCTCCATCTCCCTCCGCCTCCCGGCGACCGACGCCGCCCCGTGCCGCTTCGCCACCACCACAACCCCCGCCTCGCCGCCGCTCGCCCGCCTCTTCCTCGTCGCCGCCGCGGCTGCGTCCTCTTCCACCCCCGCCGCCGTCGGCTTCCACCTCGCGGCCCCCTCCACTCCAGTAGCCCGCCGCCTCCTCCCCGCACGCGCCCTCGCCCTCGCCTCCGCCTCTGCTCCCACCACCACAGCCGAATCACAACACACCTCCGCCATCGACATCAATCAAACACCTTCGAAGCTCCGGCAATGTCCCACCCCCACCAAGAGACGATTTGAGCAAAGAAGAATGAGAGAGCAGAAGACGAAAGCGAGGCCGGCTTAAAAAGGGGAAGGGGAATGCGCCGCGTCGCGATCAGTCGTCCATCCTGCGACAGGTGGTGGAGCCGCCGCATCCGGGCCGTCCACGAGTCGCCTCTCCCCGCCGCGCACCGACGTGCGACACGTGTCCCGCTTGGCCTCCCCACGACGACCACTCGGCCCCGACACGTGACGAAGTCACCATACAGCTGCCGCATTTCTTCTGCGGAAAAATAGTATCGCTATCACCGTCGTCGCCACGTACTAGAACGAACGTCCAATCTAATGGCGAGATCAAATCCTAATCTAATCGCACCGGTTTAGGAATTGGGGGTCGAATAATGCAGCTGCACCCAGCCAACCCGAAGGCCACTGATGGCGACCGTCTATTGGACACGCGCGTCGCTGTGCCGTGTTCGACGGCGACGCACGCGATGCACGGGCGAGCAACCGTGGGACCCTTTGCTGCAACGTGTGTGCTTCTGTTGGAGCTTAATCGTTTCATTATTACAACAACGAGGCATCGATCTCTGAATAATCTGTTTGATTATTATTTGGTGCGAGCAAAAAAGGAATGGGGGGAACGTGGTGCGTGCCGCGACGGGATTGGCCGACGCCGGAAATGGCGTCGACGGCGACCCGTGTCTTTTGTTTGACCTCTCGCGCAAACCGCATGACACGTTGACACGTCCGGGCTGCACGGCTTTTTCGCCTTTCGGGAGGGTGGCCTGCCGGCAAGCGCCCACCTAACGCGTGCTCAGGTTACGCGCAGCGTCCACCGAGGGGACCCCCAAGCTTTCCCTCGGCGGCGAGTCGCTCACACGTCAGGCCGCGGTGGCACGTGTGTGGGTGCGTCACGGCATTGAGATGGTGAAACCACTGGTTTTTCCGTGGGATTCGGGGGATGGGCGATGGCGCCGGGTGGTTTTGGTTTTCGGGGTCAAGCGGTGGGGGAGGGCTTGGGCGGCAGAGGATGGCTGGAAACGGGAGCAAGTGACACGTAGTGGTGAGTGCCTGCGCCGTGCGTGGAGACGGGGGACGGGTCAAAGCCGTCGAGGGCGGGCCGTGCTTGCTCACACGACACGAATGCGTGAGTTCGCGCGAGAGCGGCGCGCGGCGAGGGGATTCTTCCATCGATTGACTTGGGGGGTGAGGTGGCTAAAATGCGTGCGACAGGTGTAGGAAGGGGAGTTGGGGGGGCGGGGAGAAAATGGTGGGCAGAATCGTTTGGGAATTGGGATGCTTCTGTCTCGCGTGCTGCCACGAATGGAGCAGAGATGGTGGGTGATAGGATTTTTCGATGGTTCTATGAAATTTCCGTGGAATTTTATCGATCGGTTAGTTCGTCTCCGGTCATTGTGTGATGAAGATGTCTGAGTCAGCAGGGGACTTGGGTTATATCGGAATTGACGATCAATATTCACGACCTTTTTTTTTTCTAAAATCAAGCCCATAGATCAATCCCACTCCCACAGCCAAGTAATCCATAAAACTATCAAACTAATTGTTAGTGTAACACTTATTCACATATGTAAAATAGAGATACGAATAATTTGTACAAGAGAAAGCTTCATGCGTGTTAAAAAAATATTTCCTTAATTCTCAATAAATCGGCACTTAGTCTAAACCTAACCATTTTATCTTTTGTCCTAAAAAATGTAAACACCAGGAAAACATAGTATTGATAAATTATGTGCCTGCAGAAATATATATGTCTGCCAACTCGTCTTCGTTCGTGGCCACCTTAACCATATGAATTTCATCCATTATGACATTTATTTAAGACTAACTTATGTTAATAGTAATTTAGGGAGGGAGAAAGTAAAATTAACGTGCCTCTGGTAAATTAAGCATGGCTAATAAGCCTTAAAAATGAACAAATCAATAAATATAATTGTGAGTAAAAGTTATATATGTACTACGGGGTTAGAAGCTAAGGCCAAAATAGAGTATGATGGTATGAACGCAAAAGTCAACATTAAATTAGTTCAAATTATAGTTATAGCTGACAAACCACCCACATGAAACGAAACGGCTTCGACGACCAGTTGCGCAATGACACGCCACGCAGCATGCATAGATAGGGAGGAGACCGGCGAATGGGAGGGGTGACACATGGCGACGTGGGAGAGGTGCGCGCAAGGATAGGAAGCGGATTCGCTGGGAGAACGTGTGCGCAGTTTGTTTTCTTTTCTGTTTTTCAGTTTATTTTTGGTTTTTCTTTGTTGCTTGTTTTTTTTTGGCACCATGTGTAAACCTAACAAAAGTTATCCAACAAAATTTGTATACCAAAACTTTATAGAAGCAAAGTTTATACACCTAAAGTTTGTGCATATAATATATCTTCTATATATATGTATAAAGTATGTGATGTATATTTCTATATATGTATTAGATCTGTGTAGTAGATTTTTTTTTCTGATTACACATGCCACATAGAAAAGGAAGTTGACTCCCCCGAGATGCATGTAGCATACGCATAGACGCCGCCCTCCCATGCGAGCTACTCCATAAATGTCACTTACCTAAGGCCAATCTCAATGGTGTTTCATAAGGTTTAATGCATATTAAATGAAGTGTCACGTAGGTTAATATAGTGATATGACACATATTTGTTAAGAGAGGGATGAGTCTGGTCGTGGATGAAACTACTACTCACCGTTTTAAACACATTGAAAATCGTATGAACTCCCATACAGAGATCTAAGGTTTCATCACCAAATATTTCTACACTCTCATTGGTTATTTAAATACAATATTTAAATGACATGCTAACAGATAAAATCGTGACGCAAAACTTTTTATTATGAAACATAGTTTCATTCATCAAGTCTAAAATCATTAGATGACATGTCACTATCATAAACCACACAATAAAACTATACGCTAAGAAAAAAATAGCCTAGCCGTCCACTTGCTTAACCAAACAAAAGAAACTAGCGCTTAGGCCTGACCCATTCGATACCCGGATGTCAATTCTTCATCCAGGGAATCTGTTTATGGCGGAATTCAGCCATCGTGGAGCTGCTTAACAGACCCAATACTTGCGAAGCATTCACGGGCTTGTAAGCGCTTGGAAGCCCGATAGAAGAATTGCTAGCCTGGGTGGCCCATATGGCAATTTTCTTCCGTAATCAGCCCACTGTCAATCACTCCTCGACTCCTCGCTATCCTCCAAGCAGAGCTAAAAAAAAAAAAAAAACTCCAGTACTATTCACTCTCTCTCGCATTTCCCCTTTGTGACGGCGATCGCCGGCGACGCGAAGAGCTACATGTAGGGCGGCGCTCCCCCGTCCAGTGACGTCCTCGGCGGACCACGCCACAGCCTCCTCCGCCACGTTCGAAGCAGCGCCGCCTCCCGCCCTCGTCCATCACCGGAGCTTCCGCTAGGGTTTCGGGGAACCCCGTCCACCGCCGCCGCCTCCCCGGATTCCTCACTGACGACTGGGTCCCTCCCGCAGGTTGCTTACTAAACCGTCAATTTTACTCGGTGATTCATGTTCTCGTAAAGGATTTCGGAACAAATCTGAGTAGTTTCTTCCCTCTATCTGTGATGATGCTTTTCCATTTTTCTGCTCATGTGAGTATCTACTTTTTTTTTTAGTCTGTACATCATGAACTAATGTGTAATGTCAAAATTTGATTTCTCATCATCTTCATACCCAAAATTTGTATGAAGATTTTTTATGCTATGCACTTCTTATGTCGGTTACATGTATTCCTTTCAAACACAATAAAGGAAGGAGATGGATTTCAATATTTCATTACACCCAATGGCGGATCATAAAATTTTGTTGAGCCCGGGCAAGCCTATTAACAGATAACTAAGCATGCAAGCAAATACTAAAAAAAATATAAATCTAGTTGTGATTTAGGAGAAGAAAACTAATGTAATAGATCTTTGTATAGTTGACGGGCTAGTGTAGTACATGGGTTCTACCACTTTAGCCTTATTTGCTTTGTTAGTTAATTTGCTTTGTTAATTATGGGTAGTGCTGGTGCATTCGGTGGAGCCCGGGCATTGGCCCTGGGTGTCCAGGCCTTGGCTCCACCACTGATTACACCGGCAAAACCAAACAATGTTTGGACTCTGGATTCGCATGAATGTGATTCCATTAACAGTATTATTTGATTCGATTACAGTTTGCTTTTACAGATTAAAATTACCAACTGCTTGCCAAGAATCAATAGGAGCAAGCACAAAAACCTGATGGGTACGCGAATGGACGACATCCCCGACGACGTCCTTGAGGTCGTCCTTCTGCGCCTCCAGTTTGCTGCCTGCCTCATCCGCGCTGCATGCGTGTGCAAGCGCTGGCGCCGCGTCATTGTCACTGCTGATATTGCCTTCCTCCGCTGCTTCCATGCCAACCATGGGCCTGACCTCGTTGGCCACTACCACTACGTGGGCCCCTCTGTGTCCGATGCAGCATTTGTCCATGTCTCCAGTCCGGTTCTTGTCCAGGGCTGCCACTTCTCGCTTGACTTTGTCCCAGACACCGACTCATGGACGGTCATCTACAGCTGCGGCAGCCTTGTCCTACTCGGCAAGAGGTGCGATCTCACGACGGATTAATACTCCCTTGAGTTCATCGTCTGCGAGCCACTCACACGGTGCTACAAACGGGTTGCCAAGCCCACAACGGAGATGAAACAAAGCGGCAACCTCGGTGCTGTCTTAGTCGGTGGTGACGCCGACGAGCTGGGTGGCCGGATCAGCATGTCAAACTACCGGGTCATCTGTGTTCTGTACAAACAAAACCCACAATCTCAAGCCTTTGATGTCTGCTCCTTCATCTTTGATTCTGGCAACAACGGTCGCTGGCGTGTTGGGGGGAAGTGTGCCCTCACTGGTGTGCTCATGGACCTTGTGTGGTTCGCTGGCCAAGCTGCAGGCTCTCTCTACTGGAGAGCAGGGCCCTATAGCATGCTAGCCCTCAACGAGTGCGCGTCAGAGTTCTCCATTGTCATGTTCCCTGACCATATGAGGGAATGGTCCAGCAAATCCAAGTTCAGAGTCGTCAATGGTGACGGTGATGACAATGATGAGGTCCGTGTTGTTGGATTGAGCACTGATCATCACCTGAGAGTATTCTCAAGGGAACCTATCAGTGGCAACTGGGTGCTGAAGAACACCGTGGATTTATCAAAGGCCACCCTGGGGCTACCAGGCCGCAAGGAGATGTACTTCGGCTGTGGTACCATCGGCAAGTTCGTCGGTGGTGGCAAGGGGTACTTCCTGCTGTCGCCATCCGAGGAAATGTGGTTTTACTCGGTGGATCTCAAGACAATGGTAGTGGAACGGGAGCATGAACGGAACATGTACGGTGGCGCTGCTTACTCCTGTGAGCTGCCGTGGCCACCGGTGTTCAAGGCCTGCACCAGCGATGATAAGTATCCTCTGCCTATCCCCTGGTACGGCAAACTCTTCCGTCGGTTCATCACAAGCTTTCGTACTTGAGCAAGGGCAGGATTTTGTCGACCATTTCTAACTTGCTGATTTATTCGCCTGGCTGGCATCATTACCCATCGATTTGTTTTTGGAGACCAACGCCAATTGCATGTAGGCATGTTTGATCAGTTAATAGTTCAGCGTTAAGCTCAATGTTATCCTTCAAATTTCTATGAGGTTAAGTTAATATTTAATTTAACTGCCTGGACTGACATTGATGTCAATTATGTGTCTCGTTATTCCGTAATCTTGTTCAGTTAATTGTGCGGCATTAGTATTCTTCTATTATGTTTGACCAGCATGTACTTGCCAATTACATTGTTCGTGATTGATTCTCCACATTGAGTTGGTGTAGCTTTTTTAATTACTTACGTTGATCAAATCCAGCCGTTGCTACGTTTGAGATGAGCGACGGCAAAGTTTGCCATACCGTTCCAGAAAATGTAGTAAATGGTAAATTTACTATTAGTAAATTTATTCACTCGATCAAAACCACTGTTGTAAGTACATTCAATAACCAGGTGATCGTTTGCGTTCTTCAGTTTAAACATTCCATGAAAGTTGTGCCATATATCTGACTTCTTTCGGAGATGGAATAACAATCGAATTGAACATGTTGATTCGGAGTGAAAGTGATTTTGATCATATCTCAGCGATTGATTGAACCTTGTTGCACTCGAATTCGAATTGTGCACGCAAAATTGGACCTCACGGTCTGCTATATTTTCCCTACCGTACAAAAAGCCTAACCTAACAAGACTCCGTGCATCACTTGACGGGAAATTGGGGATGGAGATCTCCTTGCAGATACCTTCAATCCTACTCCCCTCTGCGGCTGGCGGCGTCAACAAGGAAGCCCGTGCCATATTTCAGGGTGACGTGCGTGTTGTACGAGAGCCACGACGGCGTGTCCTCTTGTGACGGTGACCTGGGCACCGTCACGGCGTCCGTCTTCTACTCCGAGAGGTGGCGCTGCGGCCAGAGACGTTGGGGCAGCGCGGTGAAGGCCAGTGGCTTGTACCTCCCCGGCGCAGAGTCCGTCCACTTCGTCGGTCGTGATTTGCACCGCTTGTGCTGGCGGATGGACAACAACAACGATGACATGCTGGTTCACATGAACAACTTGTTCTCGAAGGTGGCACTTCCTGAGGCAATGAAGGGTGGCAGCAGGTCGTCGTGGACGGCAGTACTGTATCCGGCATACGGATTATCTGGTTGGATAGTGGTGTTCTCTCAGTCTTTTCTGGCCGTAATCGCCCATGGGAGTGGGAGCTAAAGAAACCGTGCCCAATTACTAGATGTGAAATTGGGATGGAGAAACCCTTGCAGCGCCCTAGAATCCTTTGCCCCGTCGCGGCCCAATGGAGGCGGCGATGCGAGGTGGAGGAATCGCCGAGGAAGCCGCCCGGCTGGGCGGCGACGACGACGATGATACACGACCTCGACGACTATCTCCTCGTCTGCATCCTTCACCGCCTCGAGTCCACCGTCTCGCTCATCCACGCGGCAGCTACCTGCAAACATTGGCGCCGCATCATCGCCGACGGCGACTTCACATCCAACGTCCTCATCGTTGACAAGCACCATGACCCGGACTTCATCTATTGGAGGATGGAGGACAACTACGATTACATGCTTGTTCATATGCACAACAACTTCTACCATGTTGCCTTGCCGGAGGCGATAAAAGGGCGGCCGTGCGAGTGCGACCAAACCTCGCCTTTCAGGGTAGTTGACTCTGTTGATGTATACGACGCGCGGATTGTTTGGTTGGAGAGTGGTGTACTCTCGGTCTTCTCCGGTAACTACTACAGACATGAATGGATGCTGGACAAGAGTGTCCGGTTGCCGGAGCACATAGAGAGAGACACGCATTGGTGATAACGTGGTGATCGCTTATGGCGGCGAAAGACACATCCTCTTGATGCCGGCGATGGGCAAAGGACGGTTGATCTCTGTCGAGCTCGACACCATGAAGATTGATGAGTCCCCGCACGAGCGGAACAGAATGTGCACTGGCGTGCCGTATCCGTACGAGCTGCCATGACCACCGACCTTGAATGCTTGTTTCTCGCGTCGATGGAGCAAAGATGAAGGATGGGGGTGCATCTGAATTGTGCTTTTGCAATAGGGGGAAAAGGAACAATAGAACTCAAATACCCCCACACAATTCCGTTTCATTTGCACCATCCTCTCTACAACTCAATGTGGTAAAAAGGAACAATATAACTCAAATTGTCTTCTAAATTCCCCACTCTGCCCAGTTTTTTTTTTATCGATTTCTCATTTGCTCAATTTCTCTTGATCATAGCACAAAGCCACAAAGTTCACGCATGACGTTCACTCTCTCGTGCAATTACCTGTCGACTGTGATTCCAACAGCATAGCATCAGCCTGTCAAAAAGTGTTCAGAGCAACTTCCTGTATTCAGGCTCTGTATACTCGAGAGCAGCAAGCCAGCAATTAGCAGTTGTGCCGAACTGATACTCCTGTACCATGTAACGGAACTCAACACCACGTCTTCTTCCGGTCTTTCGCTCGTAACCTTCTCCAATTGTGTTCAACTTACCATTGTGCCGTTGTGTGAACACAGCATCCAAGTTCAAACTACAGAGGATTCTGTGCAGGCCGCTGAATTTGCCATAATTTACTGTCCAGCAATATTTTGCCTTGTAATTTGTGAATGGGAACTATTTTGTTTTGTCATGTCTTGCACTATTCTGAACTTCTGAGATAAGTCAACTGCATCATGTGCCTTGTTATCCTCTCTGATAATTTTTGTTAATTTTCATCTTAGCAGAATAGCAGTTACTACGTTGTAATGATCTGGGTGGGTCCAAAATCCAAATAGTAGACGTGTGTAGCGATAACGCTAGTAGCACAGCGCCACAGCGTAGTAATCGGATCGGATTAGGGCTAATTATCATGCCCCCAATTTAGGAAAAGTAATTAGGGCTAATTATCATCCCGTGATGAGTGGGAGGCGGCGGAAGGAAGGGATCCGCAAGGCCAAGGCAAGATCGCCGCCGACGACGCTGGACGACATCCCCGACAAGCTCCTGAAGCACATCCTCGCCGGCCTCTCCTCGCAGTCGTCGGCATGCATCGTCCGCGCCGCCGCGACGTGCAGGCGATGGCGCCGTCTCATCGGCTCAGGCGACTACACCTACAACCTGAGCTTGATCACGCCGCTCCACGACGGCGGCCACTACACCTACAACCTGAGCTTGATCACGTCTCATCGGCAGTCGACGCGCGCCACTTCGCGCTAGACTTCCTCCCCGGCAAAGGCATCTTCCTGGGAGCTCGTCGACAGCCATGGAAGCCTCCTCCTCCTTGCCAAAAACCGGCGACGCGGCCGATTCCCGGAGCTCGTCGTGTGCGAGCCGGTTGCACGCCGCTACGTGGCGATCCCTCTCATCCCGGAGAAGAAGTACAGCCGCTGTCTCACCGTCTTCTTCTGGAACAGCGTCTCGAATTTGTCGGAATTTGCCCTCCGGTGCGTCCTCCACGAGGCCGTCGATGGCGCCGCCGGTGACGTCACCACCGTCAGGGTCTACGATTTCGCACGCTACTACTGGAGCCACCACCGAAAGTACTGGAATCGTTGGTTTCCCCGGAAGGGCGCCGTTGACGACGGCGTCAATCTACGCGCCACCGAATCGTCGCTGCACTTCGCCGGCCGTGCAACGACGTGTCTCTTCTTCGGGAACGAGGACGACGGCGCCGTGCTCGAATTACACATGCGAAACCACGAACCCAAGCTTTTGCAAGTCTTTCTTCCAGGAAACCTTTGCGGCGGCTCGTACGACAGATCTGCCGTCCGCTTCGTCGACGGCGACCAGCCCAACGACGTGCGTCTCGTCAGCGTGATCGGGGGCGATCTCAAGGTCTTCCTGCGACGGGAGGGCACAGATGTGTGGGAGCTGGAGAAGAGCCTGAACTTGCAAGACACGACCCGCGACATGGCGAGGCGCAAAGAGTGTAATTTTGGTGGTGGCGGTGCAGCGAAGATCGTATCCGCGGGCACGGGGTACGTCGTGCTCACGCCGGCGGAGGAGACATGGCTGTTCTCCTTGGAGCTTGCGATGATGGAGGTGGAACGCAAGCATAGCAGGAATAGATACGCCGGCGAGTTTTGTCCGTACCATTTGCCAGGGGTTTGCTATTTGGCATCCGAGCGCCAGAATCAGAGGTGGCGCTCGGTTTTTTCTGTCAAATCACTGTCACCGTCGCTTCCGTTAAAAAGTTTCTTCCCCTTTTTGTGGTACAATTGTTACAACTTGAAAAAAAAAAGTTGAAACTTTCAATTTGAAAAATTTCAAAACTTTGAAATGGAAAGATTTCAAAACTTTCAAATTGAAAGAAATTGAACTTTGTTTGAAAGGAAATCAAAATTTTCAAGTAGAAGAAAACTTTCAACTTGAAATAATTGAAACTTTCAACTTGAAAAAGAATTGAAACTTTCAACTTGAAAAAGAATTGAAACTTTCAACTTGAAACAATTTGAACTTCCAAATAGAGAGGAAACTGAAAATTTTCAAATAAAAAGAAAAATTGAAAAAAATCAAATAGAAAGGAAATAAAAAAATTCAGACAGAAAGTAAATAAAAATTTTCAAGTAGAAAAAAAGAAAAAAAATCAGAAAACCCCAAATCCCGGTGGCGGCGGTGTCGAGGTCTGCCGCCGCCGGTGGAGTTCACCGTCGGCCACGGGGGAGCGGCGCGGGCGGCGCTGCCCCTCCGCTGGCGGTGGAGGCGCTGATGACGCGGGCATTGACGACGGAAGCGGTGTCGCCGGTGGCGAGGCGGGAGCGGGAAGGCAGCGCGGCATTGCCACCTTCCCCGGCGCGCGCCCCGGCGACCTACTACAGCGGGCGCGGCGACCTCGGCGGCGAGGACGGCCGAATCAGCGCCGTCGCGCGGGCTGCCGCCGAGGATGTCGTCGCGGTCGCCGGCCGCTGTGGAGCCGCCGTCGCTGTCGCGCGGCTCGGCCGCCGGTGAATCGCCGTCGCGGTCGCCAGTTCGATTGGATTGGGAAATTCTAGAAAGAGAGAGAGGGGAAATGGGGAAATTAAGAGAGAGAACACCGTTTGCCTCCGTTTTTTTCGCCGTTACGAGGGAACCGAGCGTCCGCGGCGCTCGAGCGCTAATTAGGAATCGTGGTGTTCGCGTACCCCGCTGCACAAGAATACGGAAAGGTCCGTGCTCTCACATTTGTGTTTGCTGATCTTTTTTTTTTTTTGAAAGGGGGATTCTTTTTCTTTGTTCTTCCGTTGGATGTTTGCTAGCATCTATCATGGGTGTGTACCAATGTCAAGATTAATGTTAAGAGAGTTTTTACGATCTACCTCGAAGTACTAATATCGTGAGTTACTAAATTAAATCTAATTATTGATTCAACATATCTTTGTTCAATCAACGGTTGGATTTTAGTTTGATACATCGCAGTATCGATACCGATGGACAGTAAAAAATCTCCCTTAATAATTACCAAATCCATTTTTGAATTTTTCTTAAAATCTTTGATTTTTTTTCTTATTTAAAAATTTAGTGTAAATATTAAAATAGATAAGTTACACTTCCATAATTTTTAGAATTAGACGATTGGTCAAATATTGTAGGTAGAAAATTAAAACGTTTTATATTACCAAACAGAGGAGTAAGTTACAAACGGAATAAATGATACTTACATAATTTTTTAAATAAATTAAATGGTCAAACATTACAAGAATATAAAAATGTTATACATTATGGAATGGATCGGTTGATTACACGGATTTTTACGGGTAATCCTGTAGCGGATGAAGCTGATAATTACATATTTGTTATCCCAAGCAAATCTTGATACAGTCATTAGCATGCAAGCATATATCATCTCATCCGCCTACAGCTATCCATCGGTGCAAACCTGCAATGCGGGTGGCCATGGCAGCGACTCGTACTGATAGACTGTCCCGGGATACCTATTTCTCTCGTGCTCGCGTTCCACCTCCATTGTCTCAAGCACGACCGAGAAGATCCAATTCTTCTCCCGTGGCGTCACGAGGACGAACTCTGCATTTGCCGCAACAATCATAGCTTCTCCATGCTGGAAGAATCCCTCCTCATGCCCCAGCAGCTCACGTGTGGCCTCAGGCAAGCAAACCATCTTCTCCAGCACCCACTCGCCATTGCCGGCGAGCTGCCTGAAGACCTTGAGGTCATTGCTTACGACGCGGACGACACATAGATCACCGTCATCACCGTCGATGACACGGAACGTGTACTTGTCGTACGGCGCCCAGATGTTCTCCGGGAACATTGTGATTGAGAATTCGGTGGTGTTCTCGTCGAGCACAAACGTGGCACCGTCTTCATCTTCGATTCCCCAGTAGAAGCGGCCATTTGCGCGCCCAACAAAGGTAATGCGCTCAATCCAATCTGGCAGGTCGACGTCATCGAGGGTCATCACCTGCACTTCCTGCCATGTACCGTCACCGTCGGACGAGAACATAAAGGACATGGGCATGCCGCGGTACTCGAGCCACCTGTGATGATCGAAGAGCACGGCAATGACCCTGAAATTGGACATGCCATCGTTGTGCCGCTCCTGGCTGTCCAGCAAGAAGACACCAAGGCACATGTACAAGTTCATGTCGGCCGGGCTTTTGATCAGCTGGTAGCGTCGACTCAATGGCTCGCAGACGACGATGTCGGTAAAGCGACGGGCCGTTGCTATGCCACCGAAGCCTGGCCAATGCTTGGAGAGGAGGAGGAGGCTGCCGCGGCTGTCAATCAGCTCCCAGGAATAACTGTCCTCGTCAGGGAGGAAGTCGACGGAGAAGCAACGGCAATCGACGCCGGTGAGCGGCGTGGACGGCATGAAGGCGAAGTTGCCGCCGGGCAATGGAGGCCCATATGTAGGGTCGACGGTGTGGTACGCCCCGGCGACGCGGTGTGAGCCATGGAGCGTGCGGAAGGAGTGGAGGAAGGCGGTGTCCGCGATGATGTGGCGCCACCGCCTGCACGTAGCCGCCGCGCGGATGAGGCGGGCCGAATCGGTGATGCGGAGGAGGATGACCTGAAGAAGGTGGTCTGGGAATTTTTCTATGGTCATCGCAGCGGCGCCAGACGCGGCAGCTTGTCCCTGCGACGACGAAGACGACGACACTGCCTCCCCGTCCCTATCCATGGGATCGAAACTTGTCTCACTGTGTGCAAGCGTGACTTCGCACTGGTGTGATTTGAAGCAGCTGAGCTGCAGGGTGTGTTGACTGTAGGTTGGCGTGGAAGCGTGCCGCGCCCTCCAAGTCACTACTAACAGGCTGTTGTGCTGTTAAGTTAATGCGATTTGGAAACTAGCAACGTGCATTCCACGGTGCTGCAAGTGTGTTCTAGCTACCTTAATCATTTGTCCCATAGAATATGATCGAGTATGATGCCAAACGGATCCGAGTCAAAGATGCTGCCATGTGCTTGTTTTTCGATAGGCACCACATGTGCTTGTTTTTAAGTAGGCAAGGTCAGTTCGATCAGGCGATCTGCTAATTAATCAGACGGAAGCATACAGGGATAGTTATACAAGCAAACCTCAATGACTTTTCAGGCAGAAGGACACTGTCCTGGTTTTTCTCGTCGCCTTAAGTTATTGAGTAAAACTGAACTGGTTGGTAAATGCAAACTTTTACAGAGCAATTTGATTTTTTTTTCTCCAGCAAATTGACAACGGAATGTACTTGATGCAGGAGTGTTTCCTACCTTCCTACCTTTTGAGTGTTCGCTACCTTTTGAGACTGCTTCCCCTAAATTCTGAATTTCCAGACATGCCATTTTTTCCCAATACCGGACATGTCAACTACTCCCCCTGTCCCATAATTTAGACTCCTCCTAGGTTGCTATATTATACAACGGAGGGACTATGGAGTATTACTTTGTGAATCTAATATAACGAAAAAACAATAGACTGTATTAAAAAACGATAATTCAATCCCAATATTCTTCATTCGAGATCTTCAATCAATTTTTTGGTGACGAATAAACTTCTCTCTACAAGATAACTGAAATTTGACTCTCAATAATAAAAAATGGGTCAATCCAAGCTACCAACGGGATCTCCCATTGTGACCATGCTAGCCGTGGCTGTTGAGAATTTTCATCCTAGTATTTACATTTACTAAGGGGTGGAGCTTCCGGTATGGTGAGTATAGCGCGCCATACATCGCCGTCGGCCACGGATACCCCCCAGCTAGGACCCCAACCCCTCCACTTACCTAGAGTGGCCGGTGCAGCTCGTCACCATGGATACACGGCGGCGAGCGAGGGCCCGAAGGCGCACGGCGGCGAACTGGGAGGCGGAGCCACCGAGGGCACACGGCAGGCGAGCGGCGGTCGCAGCAGCTGGCGCCGCCGGGCGGCTTTGTGTCTTTTTTAAAATGTAGAACGCTAGCGGTGGGCGGAGGCAGAGCTGACTAGCTAAGGAGGGCGGTGGCTCGAAAGAAATTCGAAGGGAAAGGCTATGGTATCTTAGAGAGGTATTTTTTTTGGAGGAACTTCAGATTTTGGAACAGTAAAGATTTAACACTTAAAATTAAACTTTGTTGGGTCTAATTTGAAAAGCTTTTGTTTCATTGTACTATTGTAGTGTAAATTGTTGACTTGTTTGGTATAATTTGTGCCCTAAATATCATATCATTGGTACAAAAAATTATTTTGTATATGTCTTGCAATTGCCATGAGCCACACCTGTTTTTTTTGTACCATCGCAATCACATCTCCCCCAGCTTCGCCCGCGCATCGATTTGGTTTCGTGCGGTGATACACCATGAACTGGCACACCTCCCTGCTTTGGCAATGCACCGGCGCATGATCCCCAAGTCGGGTTGGCTCCTTAATGTCCTGGCCAACCAACAGAGGGCTGAGGCATGCGGACTACGATCACAATGATGGCTTACATCAACATTAACTTTATCGGTATCGATTTTGACAAGTCAAAAGGTCTTGTAATATGATACAAAGGAAGTATTAGTTTGATTTCCTCAAACAGTTTGATATTGACATTTTCATGACACTTGATATACACTGGTGTATAACAACAGACATTGCTAAATCTCGAAATTTGACACAGTTCAACAGCCTCACCGCCTCCGACCATTGTAATCACTACAAGCCTGCAACGTTGGCGGCCAAGGCAACTCGTACGAGTAAGCTGCTCCTGCGTACCTGTTCCTCGCATGGTCGCGTTCCACCTCCCCTGTCTCAAGCTCGACGGAGAAGAACCACTTCTTCTCCTGCGGCGTCAGGAGCACGTACGCCGCACTCGCCGCCACGATCTTGGCTTCTTGCTGGAAGAATGTTTCCTGGCGCCCCGGCAGCCCATGTGTGGCCTCCGGCAAATTGATGAGCCTCTCCACCACCCATTCGCCGCAGCCATCGAGCTGCACGAAGATTTTGAGTTCATTGTTTCTCATCAGGCGGACGACACGCAGAGCATTGTCGTCACTGTCGACGACACGAAATGTCAATTTGTCATAGGACTCACGGATGATATCCGGAAACATCTCGATTGAGAACTGCATCGTGTTCTCGTCGAGGACGAGCATGGCGCCGTCTTCATCTTCAATTCCCCAGTAGACACAGCCACTCGCACGGCCTGCGAAATTTATGGAGTCGAATCGTTCCGGCAGGCTGACAACAACGGCGTCAGAATTGCTAGCACTTTGCACAACGTGCCAGCCGCCTTCGCTTCCTGAGGTGAACACACACGCCGACGGCACGGCAAGGTGGTGCTGCCACGAGTGGTCATGGAGAACGGCAATGATTCTGAAGTTGGACATGGAGATGTGGCCACCTGTGTCGTTGGTCTCGCCGTCACCATCAAGCAGGAAGACACCAAGGCATTGGTGTCTTCTGAAGTACACGGGAGAGACAATCCCCTGGTATCGCCGTGTCAACGGCTCGCAAACGACGAGGTCAGGGAACCAGCTAGCCGCCGCCGCAGGTTCCCACCTGCCGGTGGATTTTCTCTTCTTGGATAGGAGGAGTAGTAGACTGCCACGACTATCCACGAGCTTCCATGAGTCGTCGTCGAGGAAATTGAGGGAGAAGTTGTGGCTTTCCACACCGGCGATGAGCGAAGGCAACGTCGGCACAAAGACCGAGATGCCCATTTCCAGAGGCGATGCGAAACTGGGGTCGACGGTGTGGTACTGCCCGGCGACGTGGTGTGCTCCGTGGAGAGAGCGGAACGAGCGGAGGAAGACGGCATCCACGACGACGCGGCGCCACCGCTTGCACGCGGCTGCGGCGCGGAGGAGCGAGACGGAGGAGTCCAGTCGCAGGAGGATGGCCTCGACGAGGTGGTCTGGGACATCGTCCACGGTTGTAGGTGACGCTTCTCGCCGTGATGAAGCTCTCTTGTGCTTGTCCCTGCGCTGACTTGGGCGCTGCCTGCCAGTCTTAGCCATTGCAATGGCGCGTCTGACGTGGCTCTCTGCTCTGTGTGTTTCTTCCTCTACCGCTATTGTATCGCGCGCACGCGCTCTGAAGTAGCCGAGAGTATTAAGCGTGCCGCACCCTCCAAGTCGCTAACAACCTGTGAGTGGTGAGTCAACGCGAAAAGGAAATTAATTAAGCCGGATTAGCATTTTGAGGAATTAATTAAGCTTGATTAGATTATTTTTGCTTCAAGAACATGGTAAAGCAAAGCCAACATATGGGCTGTAGTTGGCCCAGGGGGGCCCACTGTCCAGGAATTCTCAGCCCGATTAAACATAGTATACCAATTTTCCCTTTTTCAGATCGTGTTACCGAGGGGTGTCAAAAAAAAAAAAATGATCGTGTTACCGAGGAGAACGATTCCATAGGACCATAACCGATCGTGTTACGCAGATCGTATTGCCGGCGTTAGGGTTTTGACATGGCTAAGGGAATACGGCGGCGGCGGCACAAGAACAAGGCTTACAAGAAATCGAAGGGCGAGACCACCATTAACGATCTCCCCGACGACCTCCTCGACCTCATCCTCCTCCGCGTCGACTCTCCCTTGTGCCTAGTCCGCGCCACGTTCGCCTGCAAGCGTTTTTTCCGCCTCATCGCCGACGAGCGGTTCGGCTCTCCTGCCGGTGGCCGGCCGGTCGTCCTCGGCCACTACTACGACCCCGGCCTCGAGTGGTCGCCGCTTCACCGCATCAGCCTGCCGTCGGGTGACCCTCCCTTCGTCCCCTCGTCGCTGGATGCGTTCGACGGCCTCTGCTTCTCCCTCGACTTTCTCCCCTTTGACCAGCCACGGCAGCTCATCGACAGCCGCGGGAGCCTCCTCCTCTTCAAGCAAGGCCCATGGGGCGGCATGTACCAGCACTTCCCCGACCTCATCGTCTGCGAACCGTTGACGTGTCGGTTCCAAGGCATCGCCCACATGCCGGCGCCGATTGGGAGCATGGTGTTCGGTGGCGCCTACCTGATCGCCGGCGAGAACACCGACGGCGGCATGAGCATGTCCAACTACCGTGTTTTCTGTGTGGTCGGTCAACTAGCGTGCGTGTTCTCCCCGGGGAGCGACGGTGGTTGGCGTTTCGTGCCAGTGCCGGACGATGATGATGACGACGGCGGCGAGTTCCACTTCCCCGATGACAGTGATTTCGCCGGCCGCGTCGCCGGGAAGATATACTGGGGCGCACTGAAGAATGGACAATTGCAAGTCCTCGACGAGTCCACTGTCACGTTCTCCACCATGCATCTCCCGGAGCACATGTGGTGGGCGTACAACCGCTCCAACTTCCGGGTGATCGGCGGCATGGAAAGCGGGGGACGTGCGGGTCATCCGTATGACTGGACAAAACCTCGAGATCTACTGTGAGTTTCCAGTGAGCGGCGGTGGTGAGTGGGTTGTGGAGAAGAGCGTCAGGTTGGCGGACACTAGCATTGGGCTGCCGGGGCATAAGGCTGAATTCTTCACACTGCCGGCAAAAATCGTGACGGCCGGCGATGGGTTCGTGACGCTGACGACGCAGGAGGACGAGACGTGGGTCTTCTCCGTGGATTTGGAGACTATGGAGCTCGAGCGTGAGCATGCGAGGAACAGGTATGTCGCCGAGGCACATCCGTACGCGCTGCCACAGCTGCCGTCTTTCTTGCCGGTCAGCGTAAATTAGCTGCTGACGCCACGGTGGCCACTGGCGAGGGAAAGCGGAGTCCTTCGCGTGTTGTAGATGTGTGCAGCCATTTTTTTTCCCGACTGAAATTGTGTGCAGCCATTTTGCCACTGTCATGTGTATCTTAGCCTCTTGCGTGGCTTCCCTCACCAGTCCTGCCGCTGTCGTATTGGTGAGGTCCACAGCAGCTAGCTGGAGCCTGGAGGAGATGAAGGAACAATTAATCTTGGCATTGGTACATCGGCTGGACTGAAGTCCAACAAGAATGTGTCTTATTCAATTTTAGCGAAACTGAAAGAGAAATCAGTGTGGTCTCTCCCGTCAAGATTAATTTGACGTTTGAAGAAATATGGCATGATACTATTGTCTGCTGGAAGAACTATAATATGCCTTTTTGCCTCTATACAAATATATATATATATATATATATATATATATATATATATTGTTCATGTAAATATTTTTTCAGTAACATACTCTCTCCGTTTTTCTATATCTGATGTTGGTTAGCTCAACGTCAAATATAGAAAAATTTCACATAGTTGTCGCGCTATAGAGCGTCGCTGGTATGCGAGATGAGAAGTGCCGTCGTGCTCCCGCGGCTGGCCACAAAGGTGGCTGATGCCGTCGGTCTTGCCACATCGAATGGCACCACGATATGATACCGAGCTCGATGGTCCCGACACCTTGGATGTTTGTCGCACCAAGATTTGGGGAGACCATGCGATTAAGCCGATTAATCAGCATGCGGCAAAAAGGCTGCTACTTTGATTAAAAAAACAGAAGTTGCCCAGCGAGATTTCTTATGGTCCAACAAATGATATCTCAAGGTACTGGTACCTCGAGGTATAAAAAAATAATCCAACCATTTATTTTAAGTTATTATGATAAATGAATTGTTAGATTCTGCTTTGGTATCTCCAGGTGACCATAAAAAACTCCAAGTTCATATATATCCATGTATAATCGGTGCAGTATTTATACTCTCTTGTCTAGCTAACACCGATAAACTCCGAGTTCATATATATATCCATTCATTTAATAAGTTCACAACTTCCATTCACCTAAATTAAACGGTTGAAGTCCAGTGCTCTATTTTATCCTAAAACATTTCCTAAAAATTAAATCTACACAGATCATAAGATTGGACATGCAGAAATAAACATGAAAAACAGAAGAAAAAAAAAGTTCCAGCCACCTGATGTGTAGCGAATCCTATTTTATTGTGAACTCCACAAATCAGTTCCGAAAAATCAGGTTCAGATACCAGCAATACATACGATACATTAATCACCGGTAACCTTTTTTTCGGTACAGGTGCACCCTTAATCACGCCCCACAGGAATTGCAAAAGATAGGGTTTCTTCTTTCGCTATGGCCAAGGGAAAGGGGCAGCGCAAGAAAAAGTCGAAGAAATCATGGATGCGAGAGACCTCCATTAACGATCTCCCCGACGACCTCGTAAACTCCATCTTCGTCCGCATCCACTCACCCCTGTGCCTCATCAGGGCCGCGTTCACTTGCAAGCGCTGGTGCCTCCTCGTCGCCGTCGATGCGCGATTCGGCGTCTTCTCCGGCAGCCGGCCGGCCGTCCTCGGCCACTACTACGCCGTTGATCTGATGCCACCGCGTTTCAACGTCCCCTATGGCAGCCGCAGGGAGGCGCCGAGGCTTCGTCCCCTCATCGCCGGACGCCTTTGATCGTCGCTATTTCTCCTTCGACTTCCTCCCGTTCGACCGGCCACGGAAGCTCATTGACAGTCGAGGGAGCCTCCTCCTTTTCAACCACGGCCCGTGGGGAAACAACAGGTTCGACTATCACCAAAGTCGAGGGTTTCCTGACCTCATCGTGTGCGAGCCACTGACACGGCGGTTCCAGGGCATCGTCTCCTTGTCGGCACTGAAGTGGAAGCTGTTCATCGGCGCCTTCTTGGTCGCCGGCGAGAATGGCGGAGGAGGCGGCATCAGCCTGTCCAACTACCGAGTCGTCTGCGTGCTGGGCGATAATATCGGGATCGGAGGGCCACGAGCATGCGTGTTTTTCCCCGGGAGTGATGGGGGCTGGCATATGGGCCGGCTTGCAGACGACGACGACGTCGTGCACCTTCACGGACCAACATACGGGCGCTGGCCTAGCTACGAACTCGCCGGCCGTGCGGCCGGGAAAATCTACTGGTGGATGAACGAGGCAGGCGTCCTAGCGCTCGACGAGACCACGCTTCGGTTCTCGACCATGGAGCTCCCGCAGGACATGAGCTACGGGCCGTTAAACTTCCGTGTCATCAACGGCGTAGATGGCGCTGGTGCGGTGCGCGTCGTCACCGTTTTCGGCGAAGACTTTATGGTCTACAGCAAAATTGTGGACACCGACGGCAGCGGCAGTGAGTGGGTGACGGAGAGGAGCCTCCGGCTCTCTGACGCCACCAGCGAGCTACCAGGGCACAAGGCGACGTTCTTCGAGAAGCCGGCGAAGATCGTCATGGCCGACGACAGGTTCGTGACACTGGCGCCAGAGGAGGACATGAATTGGCGCTTCTCTGTCGACCTGGAGACAATGGAGCTGGAGCGCGATCACGAGAGGAACAGGGATGCCCGGCCGGCTTACCCGTACACGCTGCCGCCGCTGCAGGCTATTTTGCGGGGCTGTGCAGGTAACGGGCCTGACGGCACGGTGGCCACGGCGAAGGATCGGTGAAGCTTTTGCGTTATTGCCTTTTACTCATTTTACAGTTCTACAATACCACCTTGCATTGTGTATTCTAGTTGTTTTTTTTTTGCTTGAATTTCCAGTCATCCTACATTTCTGAATTGGTCGACTGTTAAAAAGATTTCTAGCTGACGCGTTTCTTGCGCATTGTTGGCTTGAATAAGTGTTAGACATGCCGGCTCATTTGATTTGCTATGAACAACATTGTCAGCAAATCGATATCTCGCTCACTAGGATTCGACACTTCTTTTTTTCTGACGTGAACAGTAACGGCGAAACTGAACTTTCTACATAGAATGAACTGAACCGAACAGAGCAAGAACAGAGTTTTAACACATCAAGAACAGAGTTTTGGTGCTGCGTAATGTTGCAGCTTTTCGGTTCTCTCTCTTAGGATATGTAGACCAGACGGAGGAAGTGTTGGCACACAAGATTACACCTTAGACTCTATCAAATACTCCATCCGTTCTTGAATATTTGTCGTCATTAATTTTTTATATAAGTTTGACCATTCGTCTTATTTAAAAATTTTATGTAATTATTAATTTTTTCTATCATTTGATTCATTGATAAATATAGTTTTCTGCATACATATAGTTTTACGGACAAGGATTTTTAGAAGCTAGGTGTATATACACTAGGCTTTGCATACGGTATAAATAGTTATATAAAATTTGAAAAAAAATGGTTAGATGTGTTATAATAATATAAGTTAGCTACAACTTCAAATTTGACCTATATTTGGACATATAAAAATAACAAAATTTGACACTGCGCAGTATAGACATAATTTGTTATTTTTAATTTCTCCAAATACAAGTCAAATTTAAAGTTACATGTTTGTGGGCTAACTTATATTATCATAACACATTTAACCAAAATTTTTTAAATTTTTATATAATTTTTTAAGCTGCACGCAAAACCTAGGTGTATATACACTTAGGTTCTAAAAAGAGTTTCCCATAGTTTTACATATTTTTTTTAAAAAATTGAATAAGACAAACGGTCAAACTTTTATTAAAATGTCAACAGCGATAAATATTCGGAGGGAGGGAGTATGAGTATTGTACGTACATAAGCGGCAAAGCCTTTTGCCTTCCTGTGTATTGTGCGTCCTGAGTGATTACAGTAGCAATCAGGGCGGATCGGCGAGCCCAAAGCCCCAACAAAGAAAGGGTTAATTAACAAATAGAGTAACAGAGTAACAGACAGGTAGAACGAATCAAACCAAAGGTCCTCCTCGATCAGATCATGGACAAATTCTCGATACATTCGGATAATCAGAATCTACAATGCCAACTATCGGACGTGCAAGAACACAACATAATCGCAAATTCTCATCAACTCATCATAAATCAACGCAAATTAATTTGAAGATGCCCGGTCGTTTTACCGACACCATTTGTTGGAGTATTATCAGATAATTACGAATGTGAGATCTGACCGTGGCCGGAATCAGCATCATCTCCTGCAGCGGCTAACAGCAGTGCAAGCCTGCAAGACCGGTGGCCATGGCAGCTCGTACGGGTAGGCCGCTTCGGCGTACATGCTCCTCTCATGCACGCGCTCCACCACTGATGTCTCGACCTCGACGGAGAACAGCCACGTCGTCACGATCGGCGGTTCGCCGCCACGATCCTCACATAATTATCGAACAACCCAATGTCGTACCCCGGCAACCCACGGGTCACAGCCGGCAGTGACACCATCTTCTCCATTACCCACTCGTCGCCGCAACCCTCCAGCCGCGCGAAGATCTTCAGTTCGTTGCCGATCGATCGGACCACCCGCATCCCGATGTCACTGCCGCCGCCGCCGATGAGTGGCTCGCAGACGACCATTTCGGGGAAGAAGACATCATCGGACCAACTCTTCTTGCGCAGGAGCACGAGGCTGCCACGTGTGTCCGCGAGCTCCCACCATGAGCCATCGCTGTCGTCGGGGTAGTCTGGATCCGGTAGGAAGTCAAGGGAGAGGTGGCGGCTGTCGAGAGTGTTCGACGGTGAGTGCTCCGGCACGAAGACGTAGTCGTCGCCGTCTGCTTGGGTGTCGTCGACGACGTGGTAGTTTCCGAGTACGTGGGGTGCGTGGAGGGAGCGGAAACGGCGGAGGAACCCGGCGTCCGCGACGAGGCGGCGCCATCGTTTGCAGGTGGCCGCGGCGCGGATGAGGGCGAGGGAATTGCCGAGGCGGAGGAGGACGAGCTCGAGGATGTCGTGCACGCTCGTCGGCCCCGCCGTGGCGGCCTCCTTCCTCCACTCCCTCCTCTGCTTGGACTCGAGCCGGCCACGGCTTCTCTCCGTCCTCGGCATGGACCGGCGGTGGGAGTAGGCAAGGATCTACGCCGGGAAAGGGGCCGAGCACGCGGATCAACGCCGACCGGCAACCAGCCAAGAGGATCGAGAGTTGAGACGGGGCGGTGGCCTGCTGGGCGGAGACGAGAAAATTCCTTGGCGGAGTTGGGGGATTTCGCTACGACAACGTCGGCGGCGTTATTTTTGCAAGAATCCAACCAAGCCAGGCGGCCTTTCTCGTCTCAACGCGAACAAATTTATGGCACAGCAATTTACTCCTGTTTTCGGCCTAAAATTTGTTCTCCAAGCAGGCCGTAAGACCGCATCTTGTAGTACGAGTTTTTTTAGCTCGACTGTTTGGTTTTCTAGTACACGTGTCACGTACAAATCGTAAGCTGACTCGGCCGCATCTCGTGAGCGTGATTGTGTCCAGTTTTCTCTCCAAAACCGTCGATGCTTCCGTTCCATTCCGTTGACCGCCACGCCTAAACAACGCTCGCCTAATGGCCTGTTAGGATATTCCGTCGATAAAATACATCGCCAATCACGGAAACGATTCGCGATAATGTGTATCGCGGACTAGGCCCTAGCAGCAAAAGCAGATGCACCTACCGGTTCGGAAAAATCGCCTTCACTGCACGGCGCGCTTGTTGCCTTCGTGCGTCAGACTCATCAAGACGGTTTTCCTTCGAGACTAGCATCTTCCAAAACAAGCTGTGATTCTGTTCCATGGACACGGAGAAGCGGCATGAGAATGAGACGAACGCGAAGAATCGGAGGAAGCCCCGCGTGACGCCGGCGCGTGGATTCGACGACGTCCCTTACTGGATCCTCTATCGGATCTTGTTCCGGCTGGACTCGGCTCTAACCCTAATCCGGGAGGCGGCCGTGTGCACGCAGTGGCGTGACATCATCGCCGGCTACTGGTTCCTCCACGATTTCCGGGACCAACATCGTAGCATCAGGACAGAGGCTTACACCGTCGGCAGCTACCACGTCACTGAAAACCCCTATTACCAGTGGCCACGGCGGCGCCACGCCGGCGGCGACCGCGGCACCGCCGTCTTCATCCCCTCAACCAACGTTGACAGGCGACACTTCTCGCTCGACTTCATCCCCGATGCCAAGTCGTGGCAGGTCGTCGATGGCATCTCTAGCGTCGTCCTCCTCGCAAAGAAGAAAATTGGATGGAAACGCCTCTGCTTCCCGGACTTAATGGTATGCGAGCCCCCTCACGCGGCGCCGCCGTGTGATCCCGCCGTTGCCAGAGATGAGGTTCCACCGCTGCATCGGCGCGTTCCTGAGGGACGAACGCAGCATGGACTATCACCAAGTCCGCGTCGGCATGTGGAATTTCACCGTGATCTGCGTGCTCTACGAACGGTACGACGGCTTGTCCGACGACGTGGGCACCGCCGTGGCCTACGAGTTCTGCTGGTGCGAACGGCGGCGCCGCTGGAAGTGGAGCGTGAAGAAGGTCACAGCCAGCAGTAGCATGCGTCTCGACGGCGCTGACTCCGTGTGCTTCATTGGGAGTGCGAGGCAGGCGTTTTATTGGGCGATCAAGGACAGTGTCTCCATGCTCGTCCTTGACACCACGTATAGATTGAGCTTTTCCCACGTCGCCTTGCCTGCCGGCCTCCGGTGGTCACCGTCATCGGATTGCGACGAGCCACCGTTCCATGTCGTCGAGCCCGGAGGCGATCTCCAACCCTTCGAGGACCGCCTCGCCGCGCGGGTCGTCGGCTTGTTCGGCGACGAGCTCAGGGTGTTTTCGAGATGGAAGTGCGATGAAGAGTGGACGCTCGTGAGTCGCGTCAGCTTGTCCGAGATCGCCCGTGCACCAAGTCCCGATCGAAAAGACGACGGGTTTTCCCTCTCCGGCAAAGGTGCCATAGCCATTCACGCGGGAGGCCATGTCGGGCAGGTCGTCCTGTGGCCGGCGCAGGGAAGGTGGTTGTTCACCGTCGAGCTCGACACCATGGAGGTAGAACGCAAGCTCGCCACGGACGAACACGCAGGTGGTTTGTCGTACAAGCACGAGGTTCCATGGCCACTTATCTTGAGAGCTCGCGTAGATTGAGATCGGTGTTCACATTTGTACTGGCTAATTGCTAAATTAATGCTATGTTAGTCCGGTAGTGTTTAGTAGTGATAATCGAGTTAATTAAGAAAATTTTATTTTAAGATATTACATGTAGAAGATGTGGTACGGCATAAAAGAACGAAAACCATGGTCATTTATTTTGAGAGCACGAAAATCATGTTCGTTGCAAGGGAGAGGCATTTATAGATCGCTATTATTTTATCTGTACTTGGTAAGTGGTCGGTAAGGAATGGTATGGTCAAGTTTGTACTATGGCTGCCACGATTCTTCGTGACCAAATTATGAAGTTCCGTTTTGAGTTTGGACAAAAATTAAGATCATGTCATTGTGTGATCTAAAGCTTTCGTTCGTAATTCATTAAGGTATTTAGAAACAAGAATTCCAGATGTAGCAGTAGCAGCAGTTGCAACTTATTACGGGCGCCGCGCAGGGGCAACTTCATACATGTACACATACATAGAACATTACAAAAAAGCACGAAGGCATGTGTGAATGTGTGATCGCATCAGCTGGCGAGGCGAGACGATTGAACTAATTAATCCGTAGCGGATCGATTCGGGTTCGTTTATTCCTAGGTGCGCGCCTGGTCGAGGCCATGCTGGGCCCAATCCCTGACGTCGTGCGCCTTGGCGTCGAGCCGCGCGCGGGCGTGCTCCACCTTGTCGGCGCCGACGGGCGCGTTCTCCCCGGACGGCGACTGCAGATACCTGTACATCCACGCCAGAATCCCCACCGCCGCGGCGCCGAACGCACCCGACGACGCGAACCCCGCCACCAGCAGCGACACCGCGAAGGCGGCAGGCACAAGCACCGGGCTGAAGATGACCAGCAGCGGCGTCGCCACGATCAGCGCCAGCACCGTGCCCGTCAGCGTCAGCCCCGCCAGCGCCAGCATCGACCCGGCTGCCGTCGCCGCGATCACGCCCTTCGTCACGGACACGGCCGCCGATTGCTTCTCCAGGTTGTGCTCGTCGTCGTCGCCCCGGTCCATGCGCAGGTAGTGCTCCCCCGCGGCTGGGCCTCCTCCGCGGTGGTGTCCTAGCTCTCCTGCCATGGCGAGAGTGGATGATGATTTTGTTGATAAAATTTGTGGCCGATCGATGCAGGGGAGGGAGATGAAGATGATGATGCGATATATAGGAAAGCGGCGGAGGATGGAGTGGTTCGTGTGTGGGCGGACATGTGGAGCGTGGTGGGATACGCGTGGCGAGGGGCGAGCTCTGCATGGATATCGATGCTTCAGAGCTTGGCACGTAGGCGCGCGTACGCCAGGCTGCGGCCCAGACTAGCTGTGGTGGCATCTTCCTCTCCCATGGTCGACGGTCGGACGCGGATCGAGATGCACATGATCGAGATGGATTGGTGCTTGCGTACGTGGACGCCGACGTGGATCGGAGTCTGAGGGGGACTGCGACTGTTGCTCACTACAAGAAAATCTACTATTAGCCACCACACATCTAGTTACTAAGGATGTTGATGTCTAGATAATCCAGGGTCATTAGACAATTTCCAGGTCCAAAAAAACTTTTGTAATTTCACCAATTTAAAATGACGTGACTAAGGGTCAGACGTCCGTTGGGAGACAATTTGTCGGACGGTATTTCACTCCATATAAAATAAATATTTCATCATAAAAAATGTTTTAACAAAAATGTTTTAGATATTTTATAAACTGGATAAAAATATTTCATCACTAAAAAAATGTTTTAAATCCAACAGATCTGCAAAAAAATCGATGAAACACAACAAAAATACTCGTCGCAACATTTTAATACTACATGTAAAACATCATGATACATTGGTTGAAACATCAAAAACTACAAATTAGCTTCTTCCTGATTCAAATCCCACAGATCCGCACAAAATGAAACACAACAAAATACTCGTTGTAACATTTTAATCCAACACGAGAAACATCACGATACATTGGTTGAAACATCAAAAAATCACAAACTGTGCCGGTGTAGATTTAGCTTCTTTCTTCATCTCTGGTGGTTTTTCCGGTAGCGACGACTCAAGCTTCGAGCTACGCCTCACTTGTATTTGGCGCAACAAGCTTGGGCCATAGCCGACAAAGCCTCCTCCGTGTGTGCAGCACGGTTGCCGCCAGTGAGCCGACGACTTTCTGTCACGCACCATCTTCCATAGCATTATTACGAGGAGAAGCCTCTGGGTTAACCAGAGAAAGAGAGGAGAAGATCTACATGATGAAAAATAGGGAAGATGAGGATGGGTAGCTAGTGGAGGGTGGACCGGTGGATGAGGGAATATGGGGATAGGACGATAGGCGACTGAGATACGAAGCGTTTGCTGCGGGGAGCCGATAACGCGGCGTCCGGAGCATCGGACGTCCGGCTCGTAGCTCCCTATTTAAAATCTATCTTAGAACTTTTTCGTTGTTTTCCAGTGAGGTGAGGGACCATTTCTCCTTTTCTTTTTCAAGAGATGACTCGTACATATTGGGGCTAATTGGATCCATACCATTGCAATTTTTTAAAGTTGGAGATATGTCATCCGTTAGTCAATGACATGTGGAGTCCACGTGAGTCAATAACATGTGGTTTAGAATGTCATATCTCTAATTTTAAGAAATAGTAATGGCATGGCTCTAATTTTCCTAATTGTGCATCTCCAAAATTTGATGGACCAACATTCAGGCCCAATAATTCATCTAACCTGGAAGGTCTAATATATATCTAACTGGATATGACCTTTTTGCCCCATGAAATTATTATTTGAGTATAGTCAAATCTCCCCTCACCCCCAAAAAAAGTCAAATATCATCGCTCTAAAGAATTGAAAGTCAAAATATGGGAATAGTTATAATTGAGACCATTTTTAAAATAAAAAACCACTGAAGACCTACTTTGTTTGTTTAGTTCTTGAAACCGTGTTTAAATTTTCAATCTTGTTCATATTTTATCTGACCAAGTTAAAGCTATATATATCACCAAAAATGTATGTGCCACTTGTGTGCATTACTCTCCACTATACAGCTCGCCAAAAATTGCGTCGAGGCTCGGAGAGACCAAGAAAGAGGGAAAACGAAAAGCTGTGACACGTCCCTCGCCGCCTCGCGCAAAACGCCCAGCCCGGCAGCCCCCCAAATCGCAGAACGGCGGAAGCCGGAAGCGGCGGAGCGGAGGCACTACACGGGGCACCCACTTGCCATGATCGCTGGCCACCGGCTCACCGCTCAGGCGCTCAGCACGGCATGGTAGCACGCCTCATCGAGCAGGAATTGTTGATTGCAGGTTGCGGCATCAAGGCATCAAGCCCTCCACGTCTCCTCCCCTTTTCTGCATTGTGATGGTATGAAAATATTTCTTGACCAATTTTGGTGCAAATTAATTTCTTTTGAAGCAAAAAGATAGTGTTTCAATTGATTGATTACCGATTCCCCTATATTGAATTGAATTATATTGTTAGGGTTTGCAATTGGGGATTTGGGGTTCTAGTTTTGCATATTGAAAAGAAGGTCTAAAGAATTTGCCGAGACTTGAGGAGCAGGAGTTTAACTCGTACAGAAATCATGTCAAGTAAGTCATC
>CM002487.1:5765775-5782521 GCA_000325765.3 Leersia perrieri | reverse complement strand
AGGCGGCCGCAGCGGACGGCGACGGCGGCGGCAGACTGCGGAAGACAGAGGCGGCGGACTGCGGCGGCCGCAGCGGACGGCGACGGTGGCGGCGTGACGCAAGGATGTCTCAGTTTGTGGATGTGGATGGATCTGATGATGATGACTGAATGCGGTCAAAGTGTTCCAACCCTATTCGCTGGTGTTCCTGTCTCCTTAAATTTAGGCATTTCCAATTTTACCCTTGAGTACACAGAACGAGGGAATCAAAATGAGGGGTAATTTGTGTCTAATTACAGACCCGCCCGGTTCTACAGACCCGCCCGGTTCTATGAAACCGCCCCGGTTCACTGGGTCAACCAAAAACCGGCTAGGTCATCCGGTTTTTACCGGGTCAATTGCATGGACGGTCTTTGAGCTGAACCGACCCGCCGAGATTGCTGGTTCCGGGTTTTTCCGGTCCAACTGCCGGGCCGGGCCGGGTTTTTTACTATGGTCTCCACACCAATGAATTCTAGCAACACATAATTTTAAAATCACATAAACAAGAAAAACATAGTAATAGAATGTGAATACCATGGGATTTAGAAACAAACAAATATTTAAACTAGGTCCTTTGGAAGCTTCACATGAATAAACCATAGGAATTTTACATGAATCACTTGTGTAAGAGAGAGGAACTATATAGAGAGGAGAAAGAGAGAGTGCATTGGATTTTTATAGAAACATGAGCTCCCACCTCATACTTTCGTTTAAACGACCATTACGTGGGATATCAGCAAGCCTGCCTATGCCTCCATTCCAAAGTACCATATAGGAATAATTAAAATCATTAGAAATTCAATCACGTAAGGCCTCTTTTGGATTGGAGGATTTTAGATAAAAATCGATCCAAAGGAGGCCTATGTAGCTAGGCAACAATAAGTATGTGATGAAAATATTATACAGGTAATTAGAGCTAAACTACTGTTCATGCACTATAAGGAACCATTATCTCAGTTTAAAACAAGGGGATAGCCGAAAAGATTAGATATAAGCAAGCGTGCAAGTGTAATATATCTCAACTAGCTAGTAGTACAGTTTCTGAACTGTGCTAGCTCCAGATTGTATGGAAGGCAATGGCTATATGCATCACATTATGCAGTTTCTAGAATATTTATTCCATTATCCAAAAAGGGTGCATGGTAGGGAAAGCAAGCAAGCCTCACCAACTTTTTACTCGCTTTAAAACAAGAGCAAGGTCGATGATAGGCACATCTGCTTTGTTTTGTTCGAAACATATGATTTGGAGTTCATCGCTGGGGTGGATGAGTATGAGATGCACATTAGCTACAGGTTAGACCATTATGGTTGCAATTACTATTGATGCATGATATGGTTGCAAGAAACGTTGCCAGTTATTGGCAAAGGCCGGCCTAGTACCATATGCATCATGCATGGGAATGGGATGGCCGCATGGTGAGAATAATTGGATGCCGACAAGGTAGGTTGAGTGAGCCCCAACCTATGAGCCCTTGTGTAATTGTCCATCTAATTTTGCTGACCATCAATAAATGTTTTAGCTAGCTATTTAGCTCCTTTTCTTAATACTGTTGTTATTAATCTCTACTACTGCTACACTAGGATAATTAAGGATATGCAGGCTCAATAAAATTAGGACGCAGCTAGAGCCCGGGCAGTCCGATGTTAAGCAAAATATCGGACGCCGCGATTATGTTTCAACGCGTATAGAGAAATGTTTCATCGCTCAGAGAAAAATATTTCAATAAAAATATTTTAATGGCCGAAAAAATATTTCAATCATATCTCATTGAAACATTTTTCACTGAACGATAAAACATTTTATGTGTACGCATTAACACACAATCGCGGACGTCCGATTTTTTCTTCCAATCGGACGCACAAACACTACTAGCATTACCAATAAAATTACGCAATATATCAATTGCTTACATGCAGACAGACGCACGAACAGCGACAGCATGACAAGTATAAAGCATGTACCACCAGCCACATAAGTTGGACCAAATCCAATTAGTGAAAGTCGCCAACTTGCACGGTATGATCTCCCTTACCCAAAGTAGTTTAATTGAACCATATAATTGTACTACAAATTGAGCTCAATACACTTCCGTCCAGGACCAGCGTCAGGAAAAGGTACACAGTATTATGATCCAAATATCTTGTACTAATAATCTGAAATGCGGTAAAATTTACAGTTTTGCTGTGGTTGCTATTGATAGTAATAACATTTTTCCAACCATTGCATGTGTAAAGCAGGGCTCTGTCTGTTAGGTATGAAAAGTGGCACGTCTACTGATGCTGGTCCCAACAAGTTACATGTTCTTAACAATAACTACAAATTCAGTTTTTAGTGAACGCAACCCATAAGCATGTAAACAACGGCTGATTATGTATTATCTTAGGTTTCAGGAACCTTTCCACTACTCTTTTTTTTAGCATGAACATGACGTCTACATAAGAACAAGATAAACAATGTGGACGAAATGTTTTACCTGAAGCGGAAAGTAGCTGCTGAAAGATTGAAACCACCGTGCGTTGCAGCTGGCCCAGGCATGCTGTTTTTCCCCAGCTGCTTGACACGTGAGAAGTGAAGCCAGACAGGCCAACGGCCGCGTGGGAAACAGTTAGATGCACCTTGAATACATATGCTCCAAAATACCAGGCCGTTGTTTACCGCTTGTGACCTTGTGTATATCCGGCATTCTTGTTCCTATCCAGTGATCCATAATCCAGCCATCTTGTTGAAATTCAGATATGCATCAGCAATACCAGTTTTCAGGTGCTGCCTGTTTTCTACAATTAACACAGCCGTTGTTTCTGACAGAAAAAGAGTCATGCAAGCACCAAGTGTTAAAAGTAAGAGAAGCTGTTCCAAAATCTAACTAAAAAGATGGGAAGGTTGTAGTTATCCTGAAAGAGACAATTAATAAAGTGTCGTAGAGACATAGATTCAGAGGAAGCTAATGGTAATGAGGGACCATCAGAATTGAGATATATGCAAAAGTAATATGTATACCTGGTAACTGAATAGGATGGAACTCTGAAACCCGAATAATGACAGGCTGCAGAGTACCTGGTTGGCACTAATGTAAGGCTCTCTGTGGGCTCCTCCCCTTGATCTCTCTTTCTTTCCGGCCTTCTCTCTATAAATACAAAGGCGTGCACATGGAAAAGTATCACGTAAACACAAAGACAGTAGTAGAAAACACCTGAAGATTCTGAAGCCATGTGTATAGCTGCATGGGTTTGGCAAGCTCACCCTGTGCACCAGCTTCTCCTTCTGCTCAACAGAGATGAGTTCCATAGCAGGTACATGCATGATTTGACTCCATTCGTTATGTTGATCATTGTAGCATTTTCCAGCATTACAGAAATAAGGACCAGCTCTGCTGCATAAACTCTAATTTCGTTTTGGGGCTTTTTTCCCTCCTGAATTACATGTTGCACTCTGATGATGCTGTTCTTGATGAACTGTATATGCTCACTAGCTAGCTCTGATTAATTGCTGCAGGCCAACAAAGGCTGTAGGATGGTGGGGGGAGGGCTCAAAGAAGATTCTTGGTGGTAGAGATGTTCTTGGTGGAGGGACATGGATGGGGTGCACAAAGGATGGCAGGCTTGCCTTCCTGACCAATGTGCTAGAGCCAGACGCCATGCCAGGGGCGCGCACAAGGGGGGATCTTCCCCTCAGGTTCCTGCAGGTATAGCAAGAACACATCATTCAAAAGCTTCTTTCAGATCATTCAAGTTATATTAATTTTTGTTTTGAGTCATTTTATATTAATGTTTGTTTGAGTCGAACAGACAATATATATATATCAATATATGTGATAGGGAGAAAACAAAGGCGTATCATATCCATTTCTTGTACAACTACAACTCAATTTGGTCTGAAACTCCCCCATTCTTTCATGTCACAATCACTCTTTAGAAGCTGCTATGGTTGACATCTAACAAGTGTATATTCCTTTGTTGATTTATTCTGACAGTTACGTTAGATATACTATGTTTGAAGATTTAGAAATTAAAGCTTTGCTGTTTATAGTAGTTTCTTCTGTTACAACTGCTAAACCATAGATTCAGTTAAAAAAAACAATGTCAACATTGTGCAAGAATAAACAACATAATATGAATTGTGCAGAGCAACAAGAGCCCACTTGAAGTTGCAACTGAAGTGGCAAAAGAAGCTGATGAGTACAATGGTTTCAACCTTGTACTAGCTGATCTAACAACAAACGTCATGGTTTATGTGTCAAATCGGCCAAAGGGGCAGCCTGCGACGGTTCAACTTGTCTCACCAGGGCTCCATGTATTGTCCAATGCAAGGCTAGATAGCCCTTGGCAGAAGGTAAGCAGACTGGCCTATTTCATGTTCAGCTGATAACTTGATTACAGATAAAACTCTCAGTGCCTCATAAATGTCATAAATGTAAATGCATAGAATGATGTTGTTTGATGCAGCCAGAAAGAATGTCACCAGTAGCAAGCTAGAAATATTGAGTGCCCATTGAAGTGTCTATCGGTTATGCATTTGGGCAACGTATCCAGTGAAAACCAACTCTTCGTGTAAACTATGGAAACTTTCAATCTAAGCCACACGATGTAGACCCAGGGTGCACTCAGGAGAGGTGGGAGGGGTGATTTGCAAAAACGCATTTGCAAATCACCCCTCCCACATCTCAGTTTTGCAAATCACTCCTTCCACATCCCTTGAGCGCATCCTTGGATCTACATTGTGTGGCTTAGATTAAAGTTTCCATAGTTTACACGGAAAGTTAGTTTCCACCAGATATGTTGCCATGCATTTGTCATTAGTGTACTGTAGTGCAAGATCACAGAGGAAACTTTTGAGCTGGAAAAGGGTGTCAGAAAGCAACAATCAAACTGTTCAAGTACTTGCATAGTTATAAACAACAGCAGTACATCTAACTCCATTAATAGCACCTCATGCACAAGAAGAAAGATGGAAGTAGATGACACATGATTGCAAGCTACTGTGTCTTCTTTATCTTAGGGACCGCTCACTACTCTACCAAGAATTTAGACCCAAGGGATGCAATGCAGTTAGCAGGTATTTCATTGTTCTCGATGTATTTGCAGGCGATTCGTCTTGGTAAAAGCTTCAGGGAGCTTCTTATGAAGCATGGTGATGATGAGGTTGAAGCGAAGGATATAGTTGAGAGGCTAATGACTGACACCACAAAGGCTGACAAAGATAGGCTGCCAAACACAGGCTGTGATCCAAACTGGGAGCACGGTCTAAGCTCCATTTTCATCGAGGTGCAGACTGATGAGGTGAGAATAAAATCCTTCACTTAAATTCCATTTTATAAGTACATTCAGATCTCAATTATTTCACAAACTAGACCAATTAGTTAGGAGTAGCACTAAAAATTAATGCACCTGCTATATATAGTACAATGTCAGCATATGTCAATCAATCTTGCACCTATTCACTCTGAATTTAACATGTTTCTGTTCTGGCAAATTTAGGGGTTGTATGGGACCCGGAGCACAGCCGTTCTATCAGTAAACTATGATGGTGAAGCTAGCTTATACGAGAAATACCTGGAGAGTGGTATTTGGAAGGATCACACTGTGCATTACCAGATAGAGTAGGTTGGTAATACACAGGAAAAGATGGAAGCCTGCAATAAGAAGGATGGCGAAATTAATAGCTACAGATCTACAGTTGTGGATGTTGTTCTCTTCTTTCAATGCAGTTGAAAGATGAAGAAATGTACAATGATTCGCTAATTAATTATGCCGATTATACTATTTACTGTATGCAGATTCATTTGTCAGTGAAATACAAAATTGACAATGTCCACTGATATGTTGAATGCATACATATCATACAGATTCAAGGACTCTGTGTTGGAATCATTTGTTTTAGTCATGTCTGCATTACTCTGAAATCTGAAGGGCTGCTTGATGTATGAGTACAACACAAACTGATTAACATAAATGCTAGAGTTAAAGGAAGTGAAACGCTGTAATGTTGCGACACAACGGGGAATATATATATGAAATCTGCAGAGAGATGTAGACGAAATGCATCTGGGGTACCTCCATCCCTTCTTCAGTAGGGTGCGGCGCGGAGGCGGACGACGGCGGCGGAGGCCTCGCGAGCGGCGTGGAAGCAAGTCGCCGGTATCCCTGAACTCTACGCGCGAAGGGGCCACGGCGGCATCGCCTCGCCTCTGCTGCGCCTGCGCGAGAATTCGGCGATGGCGCCTCCGACGGAGCAGCAGCGAGAAGAGAGCCGCGGCGGCGGCGGCGGTGAGGAGAGACAGGTCACCGGCTTGTGTTCCGAGGGAATAATTTGGGCCTGGTCTGGAATCGGTTGGGCTGTCATGGCCCACCAAAACGTGCCTGATTTCAGCCAATTTCAAATATCGGCCTGTTAAAGATTTTCATGGCCTCGGGCTTAGTGCATGCAGTAGCCAATTTCAAGTACCAGACCGTTAAAAATGTGGTCCGTTTAGAATCATCCATGGGCTGGTATTCGTCCGGAGCAAGGTCTACAATTCCCGAGACTCCCAATCGAATCGATTTAAACGATGTCCAAAACTCCAAATTGAACACCGATTTCATATGGGATTCCGCGACAATTTGCTGCTGCAAAATTAGATCAGATCACGCAGATACATGTCTAACGTGATATATTTGACCCATATAAAATCAACTGTGAATTTAATCTGGCATTTGTGGGCCCACCACATGTCTCAATGGTTTAAAAATCTTACTCCAAGGATTATTGCAAAGCATCCACAAACTCCTTGTGGAGCAGTGCCCTGTACTCTCAATGTTGACCTACGAGAGATTTTATATGGACAAAACACATGGTATTATGGTTGCATACGTTTAACTTGCATTAATGTAATCGAATTATATATGCCGACTTGATGTGTTAAATTCAAACACCAAATTAAGTAGCTAGATGCAAAGAAAGCAAGTTTTCATATAGCATCCGGGTTGCTCCTAAAACAAATAGAACAGATCGCATACATGGAGAGCATGGTCTCTTGGTAGGGCTTGGACCAACATAAGCAAAGCTAGCATTGCAGCACGGCAGCGAAGGCGACCGACGAGGCTAGCTAGCTCCGACAGGACGAGCTGGCAGCAATGGCGGTGAACGATCTTCCCGACGAGCTCCTCGAGACGACCTTCCTACGCGTCGCCTCACCCATCTGCCTCGTCCACGCCGCGTCGACTTGCCGGCGTTGGTGCCGCATCGTCGCCGACGCCGGATTCCTCCGCCTCTACCGCTCCAAGAACACGCTCACAATCGGCAACTACATCGCCACGCACACGAGCTACTTCGCCACCTGGCCCCCCGGGCCTTGTTCCTGCTGCGAACCCCTGCCTTTGTGCCGTCAGGCTCGTCGTCGCCGGCCACCATGACAACGACGATGAGCGACCGCTTCTCTCTCGACTTCTTGCCCGAACTACAAAACGGGTCTCCTTGGGGTTGGGGGCTCGCCGACAGCCATGGCGGCCTCCTGCTGCTCGTGCCTCATACTCCTTACTACAACTTGATGGGCCATTCGGTTTCCATAGCGTTGTGCGACCCCTTGACACGATGCTACCGAAAAGTAACTCCACCATTGGAGGACGAACCATTCATCTGCCTCGACGCCTTCCTCCTCTGCGCCGGCGCCGACAAGGACGGCCGTGTCACCGTGTCGGCCAATTTCACCGTGCTACTTGTTCTATTTCACAACAGGAGCGCAACAACTACAGCCTGCATCTTCTCCAGCACTAGCGCCTATGGTGATGAAGAGGAGGATCAGATTATGCGTCTCGTGAGAAGCGAAGACATTGGTGAAACTACAGGCATGCCTGGTGTTGACTTTGACATGCAATGTGCAGGACGCGCCAGTGGTTCAATCTACTGGGGTACTGGCTACGGCGACGTTGTGATCGCTTTCAACGAGAGTACCGGAGAGTTCTCGTCTCTCAAGCTACCAAAGTACACCAATGGACAATACAGCTACCACCGGTGGAACTTCCGTGTTGTCGCCGGCAATGGTGCCGGCACGGCGAGCATCATACGACTTGTAAACAACGACCTAGAGGTGCTGAGGCAGCTTGACAGCAGCATGGAGTGGATGGTGGAGAAGACGGTCCGGATATCGGAGTTGACGATTGGGCTGCCCGGGTGGAACTGGAAAGACTGTCGTGTTGATTGCATAGCGGTGATTGGACGATCTGTCGTGTTGACACGTACGCATGAGAGAAGTGGCCGTTCTCAATCGATCTTGATACCATGGAGGTAGAGCGCGTGCATGGTTGGGGCAGGTGCGGAAAGTGGGTGTTCCCTTATGAGCCTCCATGGCCACGCCACTATGACGCCATAGAGTTGTCAACTGATTTATCTTATTGCTGAAAAACATAAATAGTTTGGAAATTAATGAATAATTCAAGTAGTTTCACTCTGAATAGTTTTATATATATCCTTGGTTTTAATTTTTATGGGATTAATGTTGATTAGTCGCCTTGTGGATTGTTTAATTAACTAGACAGAACTGGGAGTCACACGTACGGGACGCATTCCAATTAAATATGGATGGAAATGTTGATTCTACTTATTTGAGCAAACAATGGTTGTTATTGTGTATTTGGTTGGATGAAATTTATGAACTAACTCAAACAATTGTAGTGATTTTAAATACTTGAACGTATAAATTTCTAAAATAGAAATAGTAATGGGAGGGATACTAATTTTGGTGGTTGTTCATAGACTTTTTTTTTGCAAATAATAGCCTACCTAGTTAATTACCCATGCATAGCAAAGAGAATTCAAATTTTACACACAACTGCAAGAGGAAATTGATGTAAATAATAGAAATAGTTGCATATGTGGATGCCTGCATGGTCCCACACGCTTGAATGCGGTGGCAGATTGGCAGTGTCAGCTTCATACACACTATTCCCTCTAGTCCGATACTCTTTCTGTTTTATATTATAAGGGTTTTAACTATTTTACTTGCTACATTTGACTATTCGTCTTGTTCAAAAAATTATAGAATTATTATTTATTTTGTTTATGATTTATTTTATGTTTATGATTTACTTTATCATCGAAGTAATTTAAGTACAACTTATCATTTTTTATATTTGCACAAAAAATTTGAATAAGAGGAATGGTCAAATTTTGCAAGGTAAAAATCAAAACTCTTACATGGTAAAATAGAGGGAGTAATAATTAACCTATTGGACAAAGGCACAGGTCTTAAAAACACATTTGACCATATTTTTATATCATAATACATATAAAAAAATCAATAAATATATAATTATCTTAAAGTATTTTTTTAAGATAAATAAATCTATATGTATATTTTTATGTTTCTAAACTACGTACATTCCGTTTAAAATATTAACTTTGGTCTTGTATAAAACGGCAAGTATTATAGAAGTGGAGGGAGTACATTATTATCCTAGTGTGCACATGCGTATCAGGAAGCCGGAGACTCCCTAGTTGAAAGTTCTGTACGTGATAAATTCGATCGGTATAATATCAACCGTAAAGTTAGGTCTTACAATACATGTTTTGTGAAGTTTGTGGGCGACACGTTTCTCTGACTTGAAACACTCAACCATCCAAATATTATCTATCTCCACCAGTAACTCAATTGCGTTTTGGGATCGAGCCGTAGCTCGGTTGGCAAAGGCTCCGGGTGGTGGAGCTGCTGGTCCTGGGTTCGAGCGTTGCTCTGCTCAGGATTCCCACCGGGGTTTTTCCCCCTTTTTCTTCTCCTGCAGGTAGTGCAGCTGCCTCACACGTGGATGTGCCACAATGGTTAGGGTGACGTGCCCGTCACGTGCGAAGCCTTCGACTTCGGATACCTCTCAGCTGCGTGAAGTTTCCTTTATAGGTTGTTGTTCTAGCTTGTGCATGGTGTGTGTGCGTGTGTAGGTGACTAGGTGTGAGTTGTGCATGAGTTCAGATACTACAGTTTGTAATGGAAGGTTGAGGCATAAAAAAAAATCATTTGTGTTTTAGTAGTCCGTGGTACGTATGTACTCCCAATATAATTTTTTTTGAGCTTCCAATATAATTGGTATATCGACGGACGATATGATCTGAGATTTAACTGGACAAGACACATTGTTAGTCAAAGAAATCGTGCAACATATGGAATTCGGGGTGGTCCAGTCCTGACACAACACAATAGAACCGCAGATTATATCGCGCGCACCCGTACATTGTTAGGGCTCAGACGGTCAGCCCAAGATCGATAAGCAAACTACCGCACGGCGGCGGCGCTCGCTGACCAACGAGTCTACCTCCGGCCAAACGAGATCGCGGCAATATGGCGGTGAACGAACTTCCCGACGAACTCCTCGACGCGATATTCCTACGCCTCGCTTCGCCCATCTGCCTCGTCCGGGCCGCGTCGACATGCCGGCGTTAGTGCGGGATCGTCGCCGACGCCGGTTTCCTCCGCCTCTACTGCTCACGGAACTCACTCACCATCGGCAATTACATCGCCAATGACCCAGTCAGCTCATGCCAGGCTCGGCCTTCTCCGTTCTGTATGGTGAATATCCTTCACTTTTGGCCGTCCGGCTCGTGGCCGGCCGCTGTCACTAATGTGAAGAACAGGAACAACGACCGCTTCTCTCTCAACTTCCTTCCAGAGCCCAAGGACAAAAATTCCTGGTTGCTCGCCGACAGCCATGGCAGTCTTCTGCTCTTCGTGCCTCAGAGAAACTACTGGAGCCTCCTTAACCCTCCGGTTTCCTTCTGCGTCTGCGAGCCGTTGACGCGGCGCTACCGGATAGTGGTTCTACCGTATACGAATGGGTACAGTGATAACGTCGGCTGCATCGACGCTGTCCTTCTCGGCGTCGGCGCCAGCGTGTCCAACTTTAGCCTACTACTTATTTTCTCTCAATTCCTGAGTAGGACAACTGCAGCCTACATCTTCAACGCCGGCGCCGCCGCCGACGACAACGAGCTGCACCTCGCAAGAAGGATCGACCTCGGTGACATTGTGATCACTGAAGGCGTCGAAAAGTACCCTGGCAACGTCATGCAATTCGCCGTCCGTGTCGGTGGCTTTCTCTACTGGGGGACTATGTATGGCACCGTGCTCGTTTACAACGAGAGTACTGGCGAGATCTCGTCTCTCGATTTGCCCAAGTGCACCACGGAGATCGACCGGTGGAACTTCCGTGTCATTGGCACCAATGACGGTGCCGGCACGGTGTTGCTCATCAGGCTAGTAAAGAATGACCTAGAGGTGCTGAGGCAGATCGAAGGCAGCAAGCAATGGACGGTGGAGAAGACGCTCCGGTTGTCGGAGTTGGCAATTGGGCTGCCCCGCCGGGAAGATTGTTCCTTTGAGATGACGGATGGGGAACACGGAGGCTACGAAACCAAGATCCTGGCGGTGATCGGACGACTCGTCGTGCTGACACCACTGTATGAGTATGAGATGTGCCCGTTCTCCATCGACCTCGAGACCATGGAGGTAAAGCGCGTGTATTGTTGGGTCTTCAGACGTGGTAGATCGTGGGTGTTCCCATACGAGCCTCCATGGCCGCCGGCCTTGCCCTTTCGTCGTGACATAGATCATGCTAGTATGGCGCCACAGGCGTCCGATAATTGCTAGTAAAAAGTGTAAACTGTCTCAAGATTAATTTAAGCAATTCAACCATGAGCCCTTTTATATTCCTTTTGTTTTGATTTCTATGTGATTAGTTGATGAGTCATCGATCAGGTTTGTGAACTACTGCCTCCGTCCTAAATATAAGCAGTTTTTGACTCATTACGGTCTTTGTAAAAATATTCTATTTTAAATTAAAGTTTAAAATATTTAACTTTGATTTTCCTAAAACTTAAGTGAAAACTCAACCCCAAGATGGCACCACATCCATCCACGTAAGCAAATTAAGGGTAGCCATTGGATGGAGAAAAAGACAATGTAGAGGTGCAAAATTATAGCCATTGGATAATGTTATGCAACAAAGTCAACTAGGCATCATGGTTTATTCAGGAGGCTTCTAGACAGACACAAGGAAAGAGATCAAAGAATAAAAAAAATGGAGGATCAAGGGAAAAAACATTAAACCTATGTCCCTATGTCATAAATGATGTGTAATACAATTTTAGTCCTTTCTGTAAATTTCATGGGTTTAACATACTCATTAAAAATTTCATTAATACTATAGTGTTTATTTATTCATTACCACTAATTTATGTTGTTAAACAACAAACAAACAAATTTTAAAAACATACTTAATAGTCACACGAACGTGTGACTCATGGCCTAGTTATATTTTGAGAAGGAGGCAGTAGAGAATTCACCATAATTTTCATTGTACAAACTATGGTGCAACATATAGGTGCAGATGTTTTCTATTATTAGATGTCCGAATCAAACACCAATTAGATGATCATGGGATTCAAGTAGAATTAATTGCTCCGTGCACGTATAGCGCTTAGACCACTACAGAGGTAACTAGAGGTAAGCAAGCATTATACTCTCAACGGCGTATTGTGCAACGGCGTCAGATCAACGAGGCTAGCTCCGGTCGGACGCTCTCGCACAATGGAGGTGAACAAACTGTTGTGGTTGATTGTTCTGCTTTGCAAGCTTAAAACTAAGAAAATATTTTCCACCGATTTCCTCTCCAACGAGAAAGAGACATCTACGGAGAAAGGAAAGTCGGTTTGTGATCAACAAACCAACCTCCTCTCCCCTGACCACCTCAGCCGCTTAAGAGAAGGACCATTTGGGATTGCCCCCAACCTTCACCAATGCTATAAAAAGAAGATAGAAGCAGAGAAAAGAGACGTTCTACCCTCTTCAATCTAAAACCCTAAAATCTAAGCTAGCCCGATCAAGCAAGCACTGGAAGGAGGACGTAGTGCATTCCCCTCACTGCATCCAGACCGAAGCAAAGCAAGAGAAGAAAAAGATCAAGCAAGGGATCAATGGTTTCACATCTAGATCAGTAAATCAATTTAATTTTGTGCACTCAGAGGTGACCATGTTTAGGCTAAAAATCAATAGATTATGTAAGTTAGACTCCAACACAAACTTTCCGACGAACTCCTCAAGATGATCTTCCTATGCCTCGTTTTGCCCATCTCCCTCGTCTGTGTTGCGTCGACATGCTAGCGGTGGTACCGCACTACCGCGTCATCACAGATTCCGGTTTCTTCTGCCTCTACTGCTCATGGAACTCACTTACCATCGGCAACTACTTCTGCCTCGACCCTAACTACTTCAACAACTGGATCCAGCATTTTTGTTCATGTGAGGTGAGTAGCGGTGCTTCCGTGCCGTTAGGCTTGTCGTTGTTGCCCGACATGCGTGACGAACATGACTGCTTCTCTCTCACCTTCTTGCCAGAACCCAATGACAATACTTCTTGGGTACTTGTCGACAGCCATGGCAGTATCCTCCTCGTGCCTGAGAGAGAGAGAGAGTGGGGTGACGCTTCGGTTTACATCACCGTGTGTGAGCCCTCTACGCGGCGCTACAAGACGGTAGTGGTTGTTACATTGGAGGACAAAGAGGTCATCTGCAAGGGCGTTTTCCTTGTCGGAGCCGGTGGCAACAAGAATGATCGTGTCGGCGTGTCTAACTTTTACCGTGGGGATTAAAACCAACTACAACCTGCATTTTCTTCACTGGCATTGACAACGAATAAAAGTTGCGCCTCACAAGAAGCTTCAACCTCGATGCCTTTGTGCATCCCAACCCAAGGACATCCACTGGAGTCAGGCCAACACAATTCAATTTGTTGGACACGTCGGCGATTCCCTCCATTGGGGCAAACTTTATGGTGGTTTGCTCACTTTGAACCAAAGTACGTGTGAGTTCTCAACTTCTCATCTCTCAGGTTGCCCAAGGTGCACACTGACGAACTCGTGAGCTACCGCTGGTGGAACTATCATGCCATCGTTGGCAACGATGGCGCAGGTGTTATGAAAATAGATGCACAAGGGAGACACGAATTTTACGTGGAAAAACCTTACGGGAAAAAACCACGGGCGCCGACCGGCAAAATCACTATAAAGGAGTTTGGTACAAATGCAGGGGAATTGCAATGGGACGTCAACCCTTCTCGTGCGGCTTACAAGAGTATATATAGGGGAAATAATAGAAGACTCCTAATAGGGAAATACATAGAGTCCTACTAGGAAAGTAATCCGACATATATATGGTAGAATTCGAATCACATAACAACAATCTCCACCTTGAGACGAATTTTCTCTTGTAGCATAATAAACACCAATCACCAAGAACACCTTTATAGGTAAAACTCACCGCGCGCCAAATAGTCACTAGGACTAAACAATAACGCCCACCAAGCTTGAGCAAAGCTCAAACTTGGTAGCTGGAATCGGCTTCGTCATCATATCCACCGGATTATCATGAGTACTTATCTTGCATACTTTGACATCACCTTTAGCAATAACACCTCGAATAGAGTGATATCTCATATCAATGTGCTTTGTTCTCTCATGGAACATCTGATCCTTTGTAAGGCAAATTGCACTTTGACTATCACAAAATATATCAACGCAAGACGTATCTCCACAAAGCTTAGTGTACAAACCTCTGAGCCAAATCGCTTCTTTACAAGCTTCAGAAATAGCCATATACTTCGCTTCGATAGTAGATAAGGCAACAATTGCCTGCAAACTGACCTTCCAACTAACAGCACATCCACCAATAGTGAAAACATACCCAGTGAGCGATCTTCGTTTATCCAAATCTACAACAAAATCTAAATCCACATAACCAACAAGTCCATCTCTAGAACTCCCGAACTGCAAACAAGCATTAGAAGTACCACGCAGATATCTAAAAATCCATTGAACTGCTTTTCAATGCTCTTTGCCAGGATTAGCCATGTATCGACTGACAACACTCAATGCATATGATAAGTCAGGACGGGAACAAACCATGGCATACATAAGTGAACCAACCGCACTTGAATATGGAACTCTAGACATGCACTCGATATCAAAATCTGTCTGTGGACATAAATCTGAAGATAATCTGAAATGTGCAGCTAAAGGAGTACTCACTGGTTTTGCATCATGCATATTAAAACGACGAAGGACCTTTTCAATATAACTTTTCTGACTAAGATACAACTTGCCAGACTTTCTTTTTCTAGTAATTTCCATACCGAGAATTTTCTTCGCTGCACCCAAATCCTACATCTCAAACTCACAACTCAATTGTGCTTTTAACTTTGCTATTTCTGATTTGTCTTTAGAAGCAATAAGCATATCATCGACATAAAGAAGCAAATATATAGCTGAACCATCAACAACTTTGAGATAAACACACTTATCAAAATTGGATCTTCTAAACTTCTAAGAAAGCATGAAAGAGTCTAATCTCTTATACCATTGTCTAGGTGACCGCTTCCACCCATAAAGAGACTTTTTTAACCTACAGACTAGGTTCTCTTTTCCAGGAACAACAAAACCCTTGGGTTGCTCCATATAGATGTCCTCATCATGTAAAAATGCAGTCTTAACATCTAATTGCTCTAGTTTATAATCATGCCTTGCAACAATACCAAGTAATGTGCAAATTGAACTATGCTTAACAACAGGGGAAAAGACATCATTGAAATCAATACCTGGAATCTGGCTATAAACTTTAGCAACCAACCTTGCTTTGTATCTTGCCTCATTAGTTGGAGATATACCTTCCTTTCTTTTAAAGATCCACTTACAACGGATAGGTCTCTTCTCCTTTGGCAAATTCACCAATTCCCAAGTATTGTTCTTCTCAAGTGACTCCATCTCATCATGCATAGCGGATATCCATTTATTGCAATCATCAGAAACAATAGCCTTAGAATATGTAGAAGGTTCTGTATTACCTTCAATTTCTTCTGCAACACTCAAAGCATAAGCAACTATATTTGCTTCTTCAATCAATCTTTGAGGTGGTTTAATAGCTCTCCTGGGTCTATCCATTGCAATAGAACGTTGTGGCGGCTGCTCCACAGTAGAAGAATCTGCATCCTCAATAACAGGTGCATCTTGGTTAACATCAATATTCTCTTTATCTGGTGATTATCCTGAACTGTCGAAGTGCTCCACCTGCATACTTACTTTCTACTGACTCTCAACAAGAATATTTGTAGAAGGATTGTCATGCAACATAACATTCTCTTGAAAGATAACATTTCTACTAGTAAAAGATTTTCTAGTTTCAGGACACCATAACTTATAGCCTTTCACACTAGATTGATAACCAAGAAAGATGCACTTAATAGCTCTAGGCTTCAATTTACCATTATCAACATGAGCATAAGCAGTACAGCCAAAAACTTTCAAGTCTGAATAATTTGCTGGGGAACCAGATCATACATCAATTGGAGTCTTCTTATCAATGGCGGTACTAGGTAATTGATTAATAAGATAACATGCAGTGGAAGCAGCTTCTGCCCAAAACTGTCTAGGCAAACCAGCAGTAGATAACATACAACGGGCCTTCTCAATAATTGTCCTGTTCATGCGCTCTGGTACGCCATTTTGTTGAGGTGTACGAGGAACGGTGTAGTAACGAACAATTCCATTTGTCTTACAATATGACTTAAAACGCCTATTATAGAACTCCATCCCATTGTCATTACGAAGGATTTTTACCTTCCTTTCGGTCTGTCTTTCAACCATTGCTTTCCACTCTTTGAACACATCAAAAGCTTGATATTTGTGCTTCAAGAAATAAGGCCAAACTTTGCGAG
>CM002487.1:5742742-5765675 GCA_000325765.3 Leersia perrieri | reverse complement strand
GGGCACATATGATAGGTGCAAGCAGTATCAAGAATCCACTGGTCACTAGTTTGTGCACAACCAGCAAAAGCAACAAGCAATTCTGCATCAGAACGACTATCAGTAGCAACTGTGGCTTTACCTTCCTCTTCTTTCTTACCTTTAGGTCGATAACTTCCTTTTCTCTGTTCTTTTTCCTGCATTATCCAACAATCAGAGATTTCATGTCCAGACTTCTTATAGTATTTGCATGACTTGTTCCTGTCCCTGGACTTTGATCTTCTACGGCTGTTTGAACTCTTGTCCCTCGATTTGTTGTTTGTGTTCCTTTCAGTTTGCCTGCCCCGAACAGCCAAGTCTTCTGCTTGAGAACCATAATCTTCAGACGGCACCATCTTTTTCATCTTTTCCTTGGCATGCAAAGCATCATAAACTTCTTGCAAGGTTAGAGTATCATGACTATATAATATGATATCTCTGAAATTTGCATATGAGCTAGGCAACGAACACAATAGAATAAGGCCTAAATCTTCATCATCATATTTTACCTCCATAGACTCAAGGTCAGCAACAATTTCCTTGAAAGTGGAGAGATGATCCATCACGGACCCATCGTCTTGTAATCGGTGCAAGAATAACTTTTGTTTCAGGTGCATCTTATTGGTCAGATCCTTTGTCATGCATATCTGTTCCAACTTCAACCACAGCGCGGCAGCTGTTTTCTCCTTTAACACCTCCTGCAAAATATTATTAGATAGATGAAGATGAATATATGTCAAAGCCTTACGATCTCGCTTTTTGTCATCATCAGACCAATTCCGAGAATCCTTGTCAAATTCAGTTAAAGCATCATCTAGATCTTGTTGTGCACACGCATCTTCACTTGCCATAATGAAAATCTTGTGTCTCGGTCCAGAAGAGGTAGATCATACTTCAAACTCGCCATTGGGAATAAATCCTGAATCTGTAGGTATTAATTTATAGAACCCTAGCAGAGACGCGAAAACCATGCTCGGAACAATGCACAAAACTATGATCTGATAATTTTCTGGGTACACAAGTTTGGGTGAACGTAGCAATTAAAATTAGAATAAAATAAAGAAATCAATGTACTAAACAACAAGCAATGCAATGCCTCACGATGGATGGATGGATTGACTTTCTTCCTCGGGTTGCGCGCGTGAAGAGAGACGGATTGATGGCAGCTACTTTGCCTCTCTCCTTGCGACCTGCTTTTCTCCTCGGGAGCAATATTGGAAGAGGCGGAGGGCAACACGGAGGCTGGGCGAGGTAGTCTCTGGTTAGGACTAAGGCCCCGTTTGAAACTACACACTTTTTGGATTTTTGTCACACGCAAAACGAGACAACCCATTAACACAAGATTAATTAGGTATTAACTATTAAAAACTTAAAAAATGGATTCATATGATTTTTAATGAATGATTAGATGTAGTTTAACTGTGAATACTTCTATATCCTGTCTTTTTTATTAGTGTTAGATTAGTCGGGTTGTGATTTGTGAAGTGTGTCCGCATAATCTTCTATGTAGAAACTGGCAATTACACGGTATAACATAAATAAAATAGATTATACATGTGCTATGTTAAAACGAAGTATGTGAATTCAAAGAGCATTGCTAAGCATAGTCGTCCCATCAAGTGATTTTGCCTGACCTCTCTTACTGCTATGTAACATGCATTTTGTTTAGTTATTAGTCCCGATATAAATTTCCCTTTGCCACCGACCTAACCACCCAAGCCGAGCCTAAAATCGTATATACTCCAAAAAGAAGAAAAAAAATAAATCGTCATTAGCACCTCAAACTAAAATCTGCCTCATAAATATCTCGGTCTACCCCTCAACGGCTCGCAAAAGAGAAAAATCCCCCGCTTCTCATTCCTTTCCCCCGCGCGCCCGCATTTCCAGCAACCGTCGCCGCCTCGCCTTCTCTTCCACCTCCTCTTCCCACCCCGCCTCACATCCACCTCCTCTTCCCCATCGCTGCCTCGCCTCCACCTCCGCCTCCTCTTCCCCCTCGCCGCCTGGCCTCTCCTCCACCTCCGCCCCGTCGCCACCGCGTCGCGGTTGCGGCATTTCAACGAACACCTTGCGCTCGTCCGTAGCTTCGCTTCCGCCTCCTCTTCCAAGGCTCCAAATCCCGCGTCATCTGTGCGGCATTTCCACGAACACCTCGCGATCGTCCTTCGCTTGCCTCCGCCTTCTCCGCCAAGTCTCCGATCGAGCGTCGCCTGTGCGGCATTTCCACGAACACGTCGCCTGCGCTGCGTGATCTGATCTCCAGCCGCGCCGCGCGATGGGGAGAGGAAGGAACCAAGCGCAGCAACGCAAGGAGGCCGAGAAGGCGAAGCAGCTGGAGCGGCGTGTAGAGGAGATGAGTGCCCCGCGCAAGGAGGCCATGGTGGCGCTGCTGCTACACCGCGATGGCCGCCACGACGAGGCGATCGCCCGCGCCGAGGAGCTCGCCGCCAGGTACCCCGAATCCGCGGTCGTGGCCCATCTCGCCGGGTTCCTCCACCAAGACGCCACCATCCGCGCCATCGCTGCGAAGGATATGCCGGACGCGGATAAGCACCGCAACAGCGCGCGTGAATTCTACATCAAGGCCAAGCAGCTCGCCCCCAACTGCGTCGAGATCGCCACCCGCTTGGCGAAGGTGCGAAGCCTGTGCTTTGACCGCGAGGCGGAGCCCGAGATCGTCCGCGCCGTAGCCATCCCCTTCCCCACCGACCCCGCCGAGAACAACGTCCAGTACGACCTGGGCTTCGGCGCGTGCACCTCCGAGGCCAGGGTGGAGCATGTGAGGAGGCAGGCCCTCGATCTCCATGTCCGGATTTCGGCCTTAGCGTCATCCTCTGCTATTCTCGCCGACGTCGTCGCCGTGCTCGACCTCGCCGAGAGAGAGGGCGCGCCAAAGGCGATCAAGCCAGCGAAGGAGCTCGCCAAGCGCTACTACTATTCGGCGCGTGCTAACCTAACTCACGCACACATTTCTGTGGAGTTTGCGCTCGGCCTTGAAATTGACAAGCGGCCGTTTCTGAATCGCGTTCTCGACGAGTTGAACACATTGGAACATGATTTCAAGGACTCCCTTATGATCGCTTTGCTCCGGGTCAAGCTCATGTTTGTCCTGGGTATGTATGCTGCTATGTCAGCCGAGGCTCATCGGGCGATCGACATGGAGAAGCCTACTGATCCAGGCCGTGAGGACGTGGATCCTGGATCTGTCCCGGGTGAGACTTATGAAGATAGGGTATCTTCTGTCCGCACAGAGATTGAACATTTACTGCAGAGGCTTGTCTTGGTGGCCAAAGATTACTGGTGGGGTTCATTGACAAGCTACAAGCGAGGCAGATTTCTGTCGGTGGATCTCAATTTGCTGCATCAACACTATGTTAATGTTTATGATGAAAACCATGAGGCTGCAAAGATCATATCTGATGCACTCAGCTTTGTCAAGAAAAACAGGTCATGGAGGTTTTGGATTTGCCCCTATTGTGTTGGCAAGAAGATTCCAGACACCGATTCACTCTTGCAACACATACGCAACAAGCACCCAGAAGGGAATGTCTGGCCGAAGCTGCTGTCTATCTTAGAGCCAAAATTGATTTCCGATACATCTCAGGGTGATTATTTCTCAGAAGATGCAATTGTCTGTCAAGAATTAGAGGACCAGTATGTCCTTTATTTCAAAACTATTAGGGTATCCGACAAAACTGAACCAAGGCCATTTTTGGAACTGCGAGAGAGTAAATGCACAGAAGGAATTGAAATCCTTGAGAAAATCAAGCTAAAGCTGAAGAGTGTCCCCGCAGAAACTATAAACACCGAGGTTTGACAACCTTCCCTTTTGCATGGCTTTGTTTCAACATTTTTTTATTTGATTCACTCTCGCACAGACGGTCATCTTTATTGGACTGAACTTTTTACATTGCAGATTAATGAGGCCTGCGTTGAAATACGGAACTTGTGGCATTATTTCATGGAAATCTCTGTTTTGGATTTTCGTGTAGTCATCTTGCCCCATGCGGTGGCTTTCATATGGGTATGTTTGCGTCTGGAGGTTCTTGTTTATGTGTAGTTGTCTATCCGTTCACTGTTACCATGTATTGATCTATATCTATAACCATCTTTACAGAACCAGTTACTGCAATGCATTAGTGAAGATAAAAAGGCTGTCGATAGGAGTATTGATGCTGCTGATACTGATGCACTATTCCCTTATGCTGATGAGGTTCCAGATATTGATGAAATATTTTCTAATGATGATGATCCCCATGACAGCAAGGCCCAGAAAGATGAAGTCAACCAAAAACTAGAGAACATTATGGTTATTTCATTTCCTATATTTACAGTATTTTCTAAATGTTTATGATAATTTTCTTGAAATAATGTTAAGATGAAATATTGTTTCATTGATTGATTTAACTTGAATCTAAGTACTCTTTTTATGCTTTAGTAAGTAACTTTAATTGAAGTGCTAACATGTGAAATTCTTTTTCAGGAATCATGCTCAGTTGACACTTTAATAGATGGAAACGACAATAAAGCAAGGTATGAATGCTTCAGTTCTTTTTTTTGGGCATGGTTACTGTTCATTAGAGTAGTTCAATTGATAACTGACCACTCTCAACCTTTTTCCTTTTATGAAATGTCCAATATTTCAACAAATTTGTGTTTTTTAGGGATTATATGATTCCCTATTGTGTCTGTGGAAACCTCCATATTGATTGTCCCGAATGGGCAAGTCCATGTAACATGGATACATCAATACTTTGTAATCTATGTGGAGATATTGTTTAGCAGGAAAAATGCTATGTCAGTTGGAAATGTGTTTCACAAACCAATGGAATGGTGGGATTTTTAAGATCCACATTTGCACATGCAAATGATCCATGTGATAGAGAAAAGTACAACTGATAAACATGTAAGCTATTTAATAGTACAGATTGTTTGCATGTAAATTAGCATCACTCTGGTAAAATTTAAAAAATATTTTAGAAATTTGAAGAGGCGTGTCAACATTAGTTTCCTTCTAGAAAGCTATTGTATATTTTCATCATTGAGAACAACAAACAAATGGATATTGGGCTTGATCCTGATTTCCTTATAAAGTTTTTACCCAATTATTAATGGTAACAGCATGAAGAAATAATTTTTATAGAGATTGGAAATCAGCATGACAGCCATTTCTTCACTTTGCATTTTGAACACAAATATCCATGACAGATCATTTATTTACATGATCTCAATGTAAAAAATGAAAGGTAAGATTTGGTCCTCTTGTTCCTTTATGTTTTTACCGTGGCTTCCCCTTGTTCTTTTGTGTTTGTAATCTTTGATAGATTCATAAAAATAGCTAGCATCACTATTTGAATGTTTTTCATTTTTTGTTTCTCCAATACATTTGAGAGCTCAAAAGTTTCTTCATTGGTGCAGTGAGGTACATGTTAGAGATGAGAACTATGGTGCCACCGTAAATGAAAAGGAGTCAAATTCACCAACTGAGATGGTGGAATATGGAAGTGAGTTGGATGCAACGCTAGAAAACTTGGAGGCAGATCTAAATTATGACAGCTCGGAGCAAACCTCTCTACCCAGCTTAAGTGAGTAAATTTACAGTACATCAAATAGTGCTTCACACTTGTTAGGTACATATATTTTATTTGAAATGAAAGGGACTTTACTGTGTGTGTAGAATTTTTAGCAGTAACACATTGCTGTCAATATTCCAGTTTAGCAAACAACCAATAAATTATCGTTGTCATGTAAACATGACTTCATTGTGCTTTATTGATTTTTGGTGTTATCGAAAACAAACTGTGTGCTTCTAGAATGTTGGCAATCGATTGAAAGATGCATGTTCTCTTAGTCTATTGCGTAAAGCTCTCTTAAATGTGAAATCTCTTAACAAATCCTGGTATGTAGTAGTCTAATCCTGATATAAACTATAGGCGTATTTTTTCACATGGAAACCAATATATTATGTTTTACTTTGATGTCATTTGATTGCTATCAGTGAGCTTGATTATTGTTATATTGATTATTTTCCTTCAATGCAGCCCATCTTTACTGAATTTGGACCTTTGTTGTACCAAACATAGAAGTTTTGTAATATGAACATTTACTATGAGAAATCTAGTCATTTGCTACTACTCTAGACCAAAACTTCTGTTAGCAATTTTGGTATATGTTCAATTTTGCAGGAGGATACTATTTATCCTGACTGAATCGTGTATAACAGGAAAAATTGACAATGCCAATGAGGACAATGCTACTGAGGAAACTGCAAGCATTGCATGCTACCGAAAAAGCATTGATGTTCTAAAAGAGAACAATGCTGATGAGGACATGTATTTCTTGAATGTGATAATACAGGTAGCTGAAATTTGTACCAGGCCATGTACGTTGCCATTTACTTGTTTCTAATTTATTTTATTTGTCCAGTCACTGTGGAATTTGAGGCACTTCCGCGATGAATATCAATGGGAGCTATCCAACTTTGGCGTAGCACATGAGGGCCCCTGCATTGCTGAAAAATTATATGAGATCTTCTCTGCATGGGAGAAAAATGAACACTCTAAAATGGTTCGTTTGCTGACTGATGTAAAGACCACTTTGTGCGAAATTGTAAATGACAGCAATATGTTTCAAAAGGTATGTGCTTGCTACCATTCACCCAAACAATTGGCATCACAGCTTTGTTTTATCTTGTTTACCTTTTTCCAAGACTTTTTCTTCTTTAATTTATTGTGATTTTGGACCTATAAGATTATTCTGTAACTAAACATGGATCTGATATATTTCCAGTTTGTAAAATAGAACAATACTTACATCCAAATCCTTCTCTTCTAACCAATTACTTTCTTTTTCATTATTTCCAATCAGCTTAATTTTAGTTTCTTGTTGCTGTTATGTTTGCATGTCGATGTTTGATATTAAAAAAAAAAAATTGGATATATGATATCACACATTTTTCTTGTATGCTTATGTTGTTTTTGTTCTTGGAAAGGAATTAAAACTGTATTCTAGGTTATTATTATGATTCCCAATCCAGTTATATCTGATGCTGCATTAAAATATTTCGTTTTGCACAAGGTTAAACCTGGGGTAATATGTCAGTTGCAGGTTGGAAGAAATTTTGCATCTGAAATTATGACTATTATTCTTTGGGAACTGCATAAGTTTCATACTCCTATGCGTATTGGTTCTGTGATAGTGGTATTAAATGCACCATGCAGATATTGTGTATGCACACTTGGTCTTTTTGGGGTAAAATTGAAGCAAATTATGAGCTGCAGATGTGGAGAGTGGTTTGGTGAAGAATACAGATTTCTCCATGAACTTGATGCAAGTTCACTTCATTCCACAAAGGTGTGTCACACTGTGAATTTTCCTAGTTTTTCGACCTTTCGTTAGTGGATATAATGATGTGGAAGCATCCTTGCATGTATTGAGTGTTCACCAGAGTTTATCTTGGTTTCTTTTGTTCCAGATCAATTGTTTTGAAGAGCTTTCAATATTAATGGATTCACAGTCCAATGTTCAGAGAAGATGCATAAAGTGTTCTGGAAGTGTCAACAAAATAGGTTGTTTTCTTTCAGAGGGTCCACAATACTTCACAATAGGTAAGTTTAGTAGTTTAAATGGTGCATGGCATGTGAATTGCATGTTTCTTTTTCTCTACACTATACAGAGAACACACCTGTAATAAACCTACTCGGTTACAAGTTAAAATATGTTGGAAACAGCCTAGTAGTTTCATGTGAATCCTTCTCCGAACAGAAGCAAAGAACTCAAGTGAGATACTTGTCCTTAAGAAGAAGCAAAAATATGAATTCAAGTTGTGTTGCTTTGTCTTACATTACGCTTGTTGCTACCGTGTTTCCAGTTTTGAAGGATTGGCTAGGTAACGATGAAAGTCAGCCAATCTTGTTTGAGGCATTGTTTGGCATTGTGTCTCCCCTTGACATTACACTTCTCTACAAAGGTGTTACACTTCCTCATGAAGGTGTTCACTCTGCAACCAAGTATCGTCTGGCCTCAGTGGTATGTACACAATAAATCTTTATTTTTCTTCCCCGCAATATAAAAAATCTTTATTTTTCTTAATTGAATCGTGAATAGACTGAAAACAGTAATTCTCAAAATAATTATTATGCATTAAGGTAATCTGGAAGAGGCGAGTAACAATAAACCATTGTGAGTTGATTGTTAATGCATATTTTTGAGGAGTTTATACAACATTTCTATAATGTGAGGTGCTATTTTGTTTCTTAACTATTGGTGGTGTCTGGATTATTCTTTGTTGAGATAGTTATATGTAAATTCTTAGTTGTCATGTAAATTTTGGATAATAATACTGAGAAGAGAGAGCATAGAGAGGTATTTATTGTTTTCTTGTCAAAAACTTTTAGGTATCTCTTTTTAATTTTGTACTCAGAATATTTAAGATAGCACTTATATAATTTGTGTTCAAAGATATGGTATTATTGGCAGCTGAACAAATTCCCTGTTTTCCCGTATCAACATCCTAAAAGGTCAAAAGTTGGAAGTAATTAGGCTCCATTATACCTTGGCAGTATTTTGTTACATATTAATTTGATATATTTCACTGCAACTTGCTAAATGGTTGGTTAGCAGTGAGTGGCAATTAATTCTATGTGTGACTTGAAGAGTAGAATTTGAGATGGAATATATTCCGTATAACAAATACTAGCGAGTGGAATCAATACAGCGGAACATTATTTCTATGGACTATCATCTCGATATATTGCTGAACTTTCATTGGAACATATCGGTTAAGCATTGGAGAAATACTAGCTAGGTAATCTTGTGGGGCCATCTAAATGTCTGATGTTCTCACTTCTATATTTCGACTCTTATTTCTCTCCATATCTTATAAGAATTTGCCTCATCAATTTGTATGCATCGATTGCAGAGATACCGGCTACATCGGCATACCATTCCCAAGCCCTGTTCTGTAATCTTTACTCATTGTGTTGCTAATTTGTGTTTTACAACACGTACTGTCGTTAGACTGGTTGTGGATTTATCTATTTATAAAAGCATAATCATGAAGTGCAAATCCAATTTATTTCCGTACAGTTAGCTTAAACATTGTTGTATGTCCAACTACACAGATTTACTACATTGAACATCGTTATGTCTGCTTTGCTCGTGACCAGGACAAATGGCTAAAGTACGACAACATGACTGTCAAGGTAACTAGCTACCCCTCTCCAACCGTAAATTTGCATTGTTGATATAACTTTGGCTACTCTGCCACAGCATATTTGACAAAAATACATTTGGAAATAATAGGTGTTGTTATTGTATAACAGGAGAGTTATTTTTTTTACTTATTTACTAGATAAAATATCTTTCGATAGCTGAGACATGTAGCCTTTGAATTTGAAATTCTGATATCATTTTACTGAAAATTTCGTTTGCACATTGCAGACAGTAGATTCCTTGGGGGAGCTACTACAACTCTATAGGGAGATCAACCTCCAACCTGAAGTCCTTATCTATGAGGTCATCAAGTAGCTATGAACTATGACAGCCTTGCACCGATCTGGTAATTCCTCTGCCTTTAGACGCACAGAGACTTAGTATACAATTTCACACCATCGTCAAGTTTCGCTTGTGCTGCCAATCACATTGTCTTTCCTCCTCGATCTTTCATGGCACAAGATTGGTGAATGTGATCGAAAGAAAACAGTGACGTTTTTCCTTGCTTCTAGGTAAATTCTATGATTTGTGATTGATTGTTTCTTCTTTTTTTTTTTGGTGGGGTTTAAGGGGGGAATTGGATTTAATTGTAATTCCATTACTGCAAGCTTTTATCTGTACTGAGTTTCAACCGAATTAGATGGACGCTCGACAAAAATCGTTTTATCTATAAGAGTGCCAAACAAAAATCTCCGGGAACTGAGTTAAGTAACGACTACTCCTACCTAATATGTCAACCAGCAACCAGAGAATCTAAAACGTGATCGCATATAAATCGTATAAAGCATATAAATCGTACTATAAAGGATGACTTTCGCAACGCATAGATCAATTCAACTAGCGAGCCATGGACCTACCCGACGACCTTATCGAGTCCGTCCTCTTGCGGCTGGATTCCGCCGTCTCCCTCATCCGCGCCGCGTCCACCTGCAAGCTATGGCGTCGCACGGTCGCCGACGCCGGCTTCCTCCGCCGCTTCCGTGGCCTCCACAAAACCTTTGTCGCCGGCGAATACTTCAACAACGGCACCGAACATTTTGTTGTACCGTGTTTCCAACGCCCTCCATTGACGCCGACCTCTTCTCTCTCGCGTTCCTCCAAGACGTGATCCCGTATCGGTCATCATGGTGCGTCGTCGATAGCCGCGGTAGCCTCCTCCTCCTGAAACGCCTCTGCCTCGGAGAGCTGATGGTCTGCGAGCCCTTGGCGAGTTACAAATTAATATGAAGTAATTTTCTTTGAGAAAGACTACGGACCAGGGGTCCGTTTCAACGGACCCCCTGAATGAGTCTGCGTGGCGTTCCCGCTTCAGCCACTGACATGCCCTCCGCACCACGATGCGCGCCACCGCTGCCGCTTCCCTCCACCTTCTTCCGGGTGCCGCAGCGCCGCCACCGCAGCTCTACCCACGAGAAGATCGGGAAGAGGCGAGGACAACGAGCGAGGAGAAGACGACGAGCCGACGATGCCTCCCCTCCGCCGGTGACTCCCCGCTGGTGGCACCTCCCCTTCCATCCACCGGCTCCCCGCCTGTCACGGCTCCCTCCCATCCGCCGGTGAGGCCTCCCCTCGCATTCGAATCCCGCGACGGGTGGCCGGATCCGGAGCGACCGGATCTGGCCGTTTGCTGCGGCGACGGTAGCCGGGCACCAGAGAGATAAGAGAAGCACTCTGTTGTTTTTTAGTGGTACAAAAATCCACTCTGTTGTTTTTTAGTGGTACAAAAATCCGGTACCCAAGGTACCAGAACCCGATACCCAGGGGTACCAGATCTGGAATTGGTACCCAGGGCCAGGGGTACCATACCTGGAGTATCGACGGCGAGGAGATGACGGTGTGGGAGACGACAGTGTCGGCGACGGGGCATCGCGTGGGATGGGGGACAACAGATCTAGTACCTAGGCGGCTAGGCACCCCGGCGCCACACCTTGTCGTCCCCTCCGGCGAGCCCTTGTCGTCCTATGGTGAGCTCCTCGTCGGTCTTCAGGAAGATCTCCAGCGAGCTGTACTGCTGGACAGCTGGAGATGGTGGGTGGAGGGGGCGCATGATGCAGTGGCGGCGCACGGTGAAGCAACGCGGGAAGGCATGAAGAGGGAGGGACGGGGTCGCAGATCTAGCATGAGGAAGAGGGAGCGGCGTGAAGGAGACGACGTCCGTTACCAAACGGACGCCCATTCGGTAGTCTCGCTCAATTTTTTTTATTATTTTAATGAAGAGTAAATTGCACTTTGCACCAGGTAGAACGTATCTTATTTCACTCTAGACCGAGTTTAGCACATACCTTCATTTTGTATTGAAATGCCACAAAATAAGTTTCACTTTGCACCGGATTAACATATAGAGAAGTCATTAAATTTAAAGATTTTTCATGGACTTTTTAAATTCGGAATCATACTTTATAAAACCTAGCTTAAATTTAAATTATTTTTTTAAGTTCTATTCATATATTTTACAAGATTTTTTTTGAATTATATAGTACAACCTATAAAGTGAAACTTATTTTGATATACCCCGGTGCAAGGTGAAAGCATGTGTTAAACCCAATGCAAAGTGAAACAAGATACGTTCTACCCGGTGCAAAATGCAATTCTCTTTTATTAACATTGTGTGTCCCTTATAATAATAGCACATTACGGGTCGTGGTTGTTTGATACGCTTCAAAATTTTGATTCTAGCACAACTAATCTTTTGTCGGATAGAGCAAGTTTGGTTAAGTGCCTTTGGAGAAAGGAAATTTTGACTAGACTTATTAGAGATCGCTTTGTGGTGGAAGGACATAAGATTGAGTCACTAGGAGCGTTGGTTGCTGAGACTACACAGTACCTCCATATTGGATTATAAGCCGTTTTTACCAAATCAAAAGTTAAAGGTTACCCAATAATAGTTTTAGGTGGTGGATAGTATGAATAAAATATATCCATAAAATTATACGGGCATTATAATTTTAGCTAGGTTATTGCAGCAACCTGAACAACGACGACGAGAACTTGGTCATGATGCCGGCCTGCCGTCGACAAATTTTAGCTGGTACTGTTTAATGACCTCGTCCTCCCGAATGTACATGTCTAACGGCTCGTAAGTCTTTGTGATTTAACACATGATGTTAATAAATGATTCAAAATAATTTACTTTTCATATTAGTTCATAGCTCTAGCATGAAAATTCCCAAGATCAGTGTAAGATCGAAATTATATGAGCAATAATCAGCTAAAGTTTATAAGATATTTATAGCAGCAGAATATATCTGGCTCAAAGAACTCAAAATTTTTCTCTGGCCTACATTTCGAGATAGATTGAACACTTAGTTCAATATGACCAAAAAAAAAATTGGGATGACAACCCCCATTGCAGTATCTGTCCGGCGCTGGAAACCACAGATCACATTGTTCTACGCTGCAGAGCGGCCTCAGAGTTTTGGAACCACTTAGGACTGACAGACTTGGCAAATGCATCAATCTCGACAAGCTTTCCTGGAGACCATAGTCCGTGAAAACAATCGATCAAGCAAAATCACCACCATTTGCTTTGCTTACACCTTATGGAAATCAAGAAACAAAAGGATTTTCTAAGGTCTGGAGACTCAGTCAACCGTCATCAGAAGACAAATCAGGGAAACTATTGAGGTCTGGCTTCACCGAGCAAATCCGACAACTAAGTTACAGCTAAATAGTTGGGTCGATTCAAACCTGTAATTATTTGTATAGTATGTTGATAGACTGTTTTCCTTTCTTTTGTTTTTGCTATGTTCATTCTCCCATCCACTTACTCTCTTTTCTTCTTTCTTTTCCCCCTAAATCTATGTTACCGTTGTAATCTGTACCCTCACTACTTAATGATAATGACTATAAGTTAGAGATTGCTCTACAATCTTTCGTAAAAAAAAGGATATTTATAGCTGACAAATCTCATACTCCCACTAGCTTGCCATTGACGTTAGGTAGTGAGTTATTTTTTGATTGGAGGCAGTAGTTATGTGGCAACCTTTGGATGGGTTCGGATCCCCTGGAGTTGCCCTCAACTCCACCAGGTGAATTTGGTGTCATCCTACCTGTCGCCTTTTATGTACGGATTGGATTAAATCACTTTGATCCTTTTTCATTGTTTGTTCTTTATGTCGATGCCTCGTCCTCTAAACCTCTGCCCCCATTCCCCCAACTCCCCAGAACCAATCCACAATTTCACTAATTTACATGCTAGAGTGATTGCGTCTATTAGATTTCTAAAACGATTTGTTCCTTGGAGAGAGATATATTGGGAAATTGGAGGTATGATTATGTGATCAAATGAAAAGCATTATTTTTTTGTCCTCAGATATGGGTTGGAACATTGGAATATGAGCTCGGCGAGATCGTTAGGGACGTCCATGGCTAACTAGTTCGATCTACACAAAAGCCTTAGCGATCAATCCTATAAATCGAGATCAAATAGATGTTGTTTATTTCATTGCCAAAATAAATCTTACTATCATTTGTTGGTAAGCCAAAATTTTGGTAAGAGCAGAATATGGAGGTGATGTTTGGTTTGGCACCTTATTAAATATTGGTATAATTTTGCTAGATTTTGTGGACATTACCAATATTTGGTAACAAATAAATGGATCTAACTTTAATAGGTTGCCGAACAGTGAAATGGTTAAAAGTGATAATAATCTGAACAGCCCTAGGGTTTACTCATTTTAGAGTCCATGTCTGTGACGCTGTGCAGAGTCTGTATGTTTTTGCGTTCCATGCAAACTTGACACGTAGGAACGTATCTGTACAACTCGCAAAGAGCATTACTGTAGCACATGTAGGACTAGGACTAGACTAGCTCGGCCAGCTGGGTGTGGTGTGCCACATGGTGGAGTGGTATATATCTACCTATTCTAACTTTGTAAGCAGGCGAGCAAAGTGGGCGGCCAAGGCAGCTCACACGGAAACCCTATCCTGGGCGTGTCCTCGTGCTCTTGTACCCTCTCCGCCTCCGCTGTCTCCAGATCGAGGGCGAAAGTATACCGCCGTGCACCCGCCTCCGTCCCAATCCTATGCAACAAGAGGACGAACCCGACGCCTCTCCTGAGAACATTCACCTCGGGCAATCCCCGTGTCACCTCCAACAGCCAGATCCTCTTCTCCAGCACCCACTGAACTAATTCCCCGCCACCGCCGGGCCTCATCACGAACACCGTCAGGATGCCATCCACCATGGTCAGCATACGCGGCTTGCCGTCGCGGCCCTCGGTGACGTACAGGCCGTGCCCAGAAGCGACTGGATCAAAACCACCAACGCGGTCGATGGCAGGCAGCGTGAACGACGAGGACGAGAACTCCGCCGTGCTGCCGTCGAAGACAGTCATCGTCTTCCCCTTGCGGAAGTACCACGATCCGCCGGCGCGGCCAATGCGGCTCAATCCGTAGAAACATGGGACGAGGGGGTCGTCGGTCGAATCCCTCCACGACCACGCACCGCCGGCGGTGAACACGCCGACGCGCGACTCACGCCAGTTGCGGTACATGCCGCACACCACCCGGAAGTTCGGCATGCCCCCCACCGCCGCATCTCCGCCGTCGGCGAGGTAGCACCCGTAGATCCGAAAGCAATAGAACAAGTGTTCCGCCTTGGGCGGAAGGATCCTCTCGTACCGCTGCGTCAAGGGCTCGCAGACCATCAGCTCTCCGAGGCAGAGGCGTTTCAGGAGGAGGAGGAGGCTGCCGCGGCTGTCGACGACGCACCATGATGACCGGTACGGGATCACGTCTTGGAGGAACGCGAGAGAGAAGCGGCCGGCGTCAATGGCGGGCGCCGATGGCCATGGTCGGAAACACGCTACAGCATGTTTGGCGCCGTTAATGTTGAGCGTCCATCTAATTCGGTTGAGATTTATCTATAAGAGCCGTCGGATGGATCGAATTGGATGGCTGGGATTGCTTTGTATCTTGCGGTACCATTTCTATCCACATGGTGGGACTGCTGTTGAACATGAGGTGAAAGGGTAGTAGTGTCTTTTCGCGTGTATGGATGGGATGAGGCTATGACGGAAGTGACCGACCGCCTCTGGTTGCGCGAGTGGGGGGCGAGCATTGGCGACACGGCGACGGGCTGCGCGATTCCTGGCGGCGTCAGCGGCGGCGGGATTCCGGGCAACGTCGTCGGCGGCAGCCGGATTCCGGGTGGCGGCAGGCTGCGGGATTTGGCGGCGGCAGCAGCAGGCTGCTAGATTCTGGATGGCATCGGCAGCGGCGGGCTGAGGGATTCCAGGCAGCGTCCCAAGCAACGAGCTGCGAAGTATGGATCTGGGCCTAGCGGCAATGACGATCAGCGAAGATGGATCCCCAAGCTGTCCGGCCGGATCAAAGACAAACGGCGACCAGCTGATGAGGATGTTAGGTCCCGTCGTCCCGATCTCCCGATAGGTATTGATGAATAACAATTTGGCTCCGATAGGTATTGATGAATAACAATTTGGCGGAAACTTGACATGTCGATCCGGCTTCTGAACGAACACGCTCTTGAACCCCGGAATCGCAGCACCATGTCTTCTCTGGTTATCAACCGTATCAAAACCCGGTTGACCTCACCGAGAAGGCTAATCCTTGCATCCGAATCGAAGAACATAAGCAAAAACAAAATAGACGCAATCTGAATATATTGCTAATATAAATGAAACTTACAGTTAGGTTTCCAAAAACCGACTAAGTGGCTAGACGTAATGGTGGGGGTGTCACTTGTTTACTTTCTTATGTTTTGGACCAATTTTAAGGTGATTTGGGTGTCTAAATTAGAATTAAAGGGTGCATGTATGGTGAAAGTTGTAAAGTACAACTAAATTTTCTTTCTCTACCCGGTGCCTAGGCACCCTATGTAGCTCCGCCTCTGTTGACACCGTTGACATTTTTATATATATTTGACCATTTGTCTTATTTAAAAAAATTACGTAACTGTTAATTATTTTCTCTAATATTTGATTTTTAAAATATAATTTTATGCTTACCTATAGTTTTACTTATTTCACAAAAGTATTTAAATAAAACAAACGGTATGTAAAAAATCAATTGTGTTGAACATTTAGGAAAGGAGGGAGCATATGCAAAGGTAGCCACATAACTACCGGCCATACATGACGAGTATGAAAAGTGGGAGTATGAGATTTGTCTGCTATAAATTTATTTATAAACTTTAGCTGATTATTGCTCACATAATTTCCATCTTACACTGATCTTGGGAATTTTCATGCCTGCGTTACAAAATTAATATGAAAATTAAATTGTTCGAAATCATAGCGACTTATGAGTCGTTCGACATATACATTCACATCATGTGTCAAATCATAGTGACTTATGAGTCGTTTGACATATACATTCACAGTGTCATTAAACTCTCCGGCCAAGACATTTAGCGGTTGGACTTCTAAAGTAATTAAAGATGGGTTGAATTAGGCTATAGCAGGCTAAAAGAGGCTATAACAAGCTAAATGGGGCTATAGTAGACTAAATGGGACTATAACGGCTATCAAAACCCTTCACAGATAGCTATAGCAAGAGATTTAAAAACTTGTTAAACAGTATCATAGTTGGAATTGTCAACGACATCATGACCAAGTTGTTGTCGTCGTTCGCACAGCGGCAATAACCTAGCTATTGACGAGCGCCGGCTTCAATCCCCTCGCGTGCAGACGTGACATGTAGGCCCCGTTTGGTAGGGCTACAAACTCCAACTACTAGCTCCAAAATCCAACTTCAGTGAGCTAGCTCTGGTTGGAGTTGGAGACTTGTTGAAAAGTGTTTGGCTAGCTTGTAGCTCTAGATCTGAAAAAAAAAAAGAAAAAAAAAAGAAAACCAAGCCGTTGGCCATCCCCAGGTGCGCCGCCGGCCACGCGTCGTCTCGCGCCGCCCATGCGCTGTCCCGCGCACGGCGTCCGTCATCATCCCGGCTGCCGCCACAAGCGCTGCCCGCTGTCGCCCACCGCTGCCCGTTGCTGTCGACGCAGCCGTCGCCCACCGTCGCCTACCGCGCGGCCGCCACTGCCGACACAACCAACGTGCCCGCCGACGCAGTCGTCGCCCCGCCACCGGCCACAGATGCTGACGTCGACCGCATCGCTGCTGCCTGCCAATGCAGATCGGGAGGAGGAGAGAGAATGGGAGGAGAGGAGGTGTGGAGGGGTAGTTTGAGTGGCATTTTTGTGTAAATAGGCTAAAAAAAATTAAATGGTAGTGGGCCTTTAGGGGTGGAGTGAAACTGTGGAGCAGCAAAAACCCAGCTCCACCACCGCAGTACAAATTTGTGGAGTACCTCTGCTAACTCCGCTCCGAAAAACAAAGGATCTGGACCGTTTGGCACAGCTCCAGCTTAGGTATATTGGAGCGTTTCGCAATTTTTTCTTTTAGAAAAGAGGGGTGTGGAGGATATGGGTACCAGGTACCCGTTCGGCCTACTTATCCGACTAGAGATAGGAGGTGGCCCACATGCATGTAATATGTAATAGGATAAGGCCCGGCTAGTATTGCCTTATTTCCCACAGCTTAATCATAGAAACCTAGCCGGGTAATACCATATAATGGACTATGACTTGGTTGACGTGTTGCCTTATATCCTAAGGCAGGGTATAGAGCCCCCGCCGAGTACTTCCTAGTATAGATTTAGGAAACCTAAACTGTATTCGGTTGGGCCTTTCCGTGTAACCTGGCTCCTCAACCCTATATAAGGGGAGTCGGGGGAGCCCCCAGGGGCACCGAAGAACATAATATGATACTACAACACCCGACGAATTACATTAGTCCGTCGAAGGCTGAAGTACGGTATTACTCCTCATATTGAGGGGGCCCGAACCAGAATAAATCTTGTCTTCCTCTCCATTGTTCTTTTCGAGCTCATGCGTAACCCTATAAGTTTTATTGCTGGTCCAAAACACCGATAGTTGGCGCGCCAGGTAGGGGTTGCGCCGAGGATTTCGTCAGCAACCGCGATGGAATAAATTTCAAGATCGCCGACTTTAATTTTCGGCGTCGTCGACATCAATCCTGCTCCCGGCTGAATTCTATCGTTCTGGATCACCTCTACATATTATTGCTGATCGTCACGCATATTTATATTCAACGGCGAACACCGAGCATCTGGCAGGTTCAACGACGACTCCGTCGACATGAAATCTTCACTCAGGCAATGGCTTTGATCATTGCTTCCGAGTTCCAAGACCCGACCCTGACCAGGCAGATCAGATCAGATCGATTCACCTCATGGAGCGGCGGTGATTATTCCAATGCTCATCGCCCGCCGAGTGCGCTCATACGATGCTTACGCGTCGGCCGCTTGGCTGCTATAGGACTTCAGTATTGTGATTTCGGGAGCACAACCAACAAGTCAATCAGAGCCCAATACGGCAACACATGATTCTGCATCCAAAATATCGATCAAAAGGATGGTGTAACCCTGTCGGATAGACGTACAGAGCAGATCAATCTTGTGTCTGTATTCAAGAAGGATTCCTATACATATACGACACTTATTCCTTTATTTATTTGGTTCTAAACGGATATTATTTGTCTTGATTTGTGTGTAATCCAATCATGGCATGAGGTGCTGTCCGAATCCTTTCTGATTACGTTGATTACGTCGTGGTATTCTTTGCAACTGAATATGACGACGCTAGTGACACGAAGCCAGACGAGTACTTCCTATTCGGTGTGGCACAGGCGAACAGTATCACGGACAACAGGAGTCAGACGTGCATCTGACATCGTGAGAGCTAATGTGGTGCTGCCTGATCAACTCCAGCAATCAGCGCCCAAAGGCGTTATCACTGGTACCGCGTACTCGGAATTCTATTTCACCGACGGCATCTACCTGCCACTCAAACTTCGCGGTGGGCGACGGCCCAATTTAGCGGGCATATCTCGCGAGCTTGGTAACGACGTACATCGGAGGCAATGGTGTCCACAACGTTTGGCGGAGAAGCCAACGTGACTGTTATACCAAGTTGCCCAATCGCGGGTGGCATCTTTGACATCCTCAAGGATCATGCCTATTCCACCTTTGATGGGTCATGCCCATCTTTCTGCAACGAATCGAAGACACATGCAGGAGAAACTAGCATTCCAACAAGAAGTATACAAGCAGTCGATGAATCAAAACAGGATCCGACTGATTTCACCTCAGCTATTTCGATTGATCGGCTGATTACTTCCGAGCATCTAGAATCATCCCGATTGATGGTTTCAATCGCCAAGCCATGAGCCATCAGCATGATCAAGATTATCGTCACTCAAGCTCGTCAACAATACTCGGCAAATAATCGCTCACATATCTTGATGACAAATGCCGATCCAACATCATATCAAAATCAAGACCTCCACAAGGATATTTGACACCAACCTTATTAGCTGATAACATGTGCCATAATCCTGGCTCTACCGACCATAATGACTTACGTCGAACTCTTCATGTCGCATGATCGTATTATGCTGAGATTAGAGTCACAAGAGGTCTACAATGACGGCATGTCACCTCACTCGGCCATTGACGCCGAGCTTGTGGGATAATGCTGATCTTTTACGTCAAGTACAAGCACTAAGATTCTTTCAAGAACTATTATCAGCTACCCTAGTCAGCTCCGTGCCATCAAGAGTATTGGCGTCATAGACTACTTTGACATCCATGTCGAACGATTCTTCATCATCAAGTGTTTTGACATCATCGACTGCTTCAACGTCTACGTCTGGCCTATATGTCGTTCATGTCCTTGACGGCCCGGTATAATCGGCAGCCATATCAAGCTGGCTGTGGACGCACTAGTCTCGTCGTACCCATGCGTGACAACAAAATGAAATCAACGGTGTAATGATGGCCCTGCCGACTGAATCCGCGTCATCCTCTTCAACACAACTTTTTGCTTCCGTGGCGGCGGACAGATCGTTCATCAGAGTCGACAAGTTGCCGCTGCCGCTTTGACTTTGTCGCCGACTCCATTGGCCACCTCAAGATCATCTACTCGGATTTTACTCTAGAGAGTAGTCGGATTTATTTTCCGGCATCGTCGACATCACTTTTGCTTCTATGGTGACGCACGGATTCGTCATCAGAACCTGCAAGTTGCCGCCGTCGGCTCATCACCGCCTTCGCTCAGATCAGACTCTAAAAAGTTTGCGTTTCATGGCCGATCTAATATTGTCTGCACCCTGTCGCCAGCATCCTGTTTGTTTTCGTTCAAGTTCTCCAAATTGAAAACCCGGCCGGACTTCATTATCAAACAACAATCAAATTGACGTATAAGTTGTCGGATCAGACAAACTTACCGGAGGACCAAGACCTTTGAGTATTCTAATCGGACTCATAGTATGTCTATATCCGGAGACATCAACTCGGATACTGTATGTATACATGAATACACAAGGGGAAGATGCCTACACCGAATTGGAATCGTGAACCAGTAATTGATACCATGCAAACAGCAAGTCACCACGTGCATGATTTAGCAACATTTGAATTGGATCAGCCAATCAGCAAGCATTAGGCACCAAGGCCAACCAATCAGGAGCAAGCACATGCATTAGTTGATTTAATCAGCATGCACGTTTCATCTAATCATGTCACATACAAATATCTAGATATATCTTTGCAGTTCTCTGTATTATGGTGATACTGACCAAATTAATTTTCTGTTTACACGCATGAGGATTTTTTGGCTGCCGGATCCAGGATCCCAAGCGAGTGATTATTGGAACCGTCTTCGCACGGCGTCGCAGCTGATGATCACCGTCAAAAGGACCAATTGATTGCCAACGGACATCGCGAGATGCATGAGGCAGCTAGCTAGACGCAGTCGCCACAACTGGAGCAAAATTCCTCACACTACTGTTTGGGCATCGGAGGCCCAGATCAACGGGAAGTACCACCGCCGACTAGTTTCTGCTTTACGGCCTGACTGCCCGACAACATGCATAATGTCATGATGTGAGCAGATTCCAGGACGAGCCGCCAAGCTTCATGCAAAATCGATCCGTTTTGTTGGCTGAGAGCTATTGTGGTGCTAACTGGTCAACTCGGTCAATTAATGCCAAAAGTCGTCGTCACCATCGCCATGCACTCAGAGCTCTCTTTCAACGTGGGCATCTATTTACCACTTGAACTTTGCTGTGTGCTGCGGCCAGATAGAGCGGCCTCATCTCTCGAGCTCACCAAAGATGCGGGACAAATAAGTGTCCGTAGATCTCGATGACAAGGCTGAGCACAACGTTGATCTCCAGCAAATCAGTAGTACATGCATGCATAGGTGTACTGATCTTCAATTCTTCATCAAGCACAGTAATTTGACATTGTCAGCCATGCCAATTGGCTCCTCATCATCAAGAGTTTTGATGTCGCCGATTGCCTCAACCACGTCCGGCTTATACATCATCAATATATATGGTGGTCCGACATAATTACCATCTATATCAAGCTGGCCATCAACACACTGGTCTTGTCGTACTCGGGCGCGGCGACAACACGGTATTCATCGTCATCAGCAATATCACACATGCAGTTCAATTATGGCCCCGCCGACTGCCTTTATGTCATGTTCTTCGATGCTGGCAAGAATCAATGGCAATGACTGCCCCACTGACAGAATCTGCATCATCTTCTTCAATATCGACATGAGTCGAAATAATATTGGCATTGCCAATTATTTACATGCTCACTTTTTACAATAAGTGACGCTTTTCTCCTCTTTCTTCCTACTCGGCCATGGCCATAAGCCGTCGAGATTCGGATATAGAGAGTTAATATTATTAACTCAACATTTCGTTCCCTCTAGTTTTTCACTCGGCCATGGCTTCGAGCTATCAAGTTTGGACCTAGAGCGATCAGCACTATTATATCAACAACTTGCTCTCTATAGCTCTCTACTCAGATACAGCCATGAGCTTGTTGAGTTTTGGATCTAGAGCAGCTGACATCATCGTCGACAAATATCTTCAGTCAGCCAAGCACTTACAAGCTAAGTTACATTTTCTTTATATGATATTTCTATTATGTAGTTACTTCGACTATCTGCGTCAAGTGATTTCTCACTTGAGTAGCCAGTCAGAGGCTATGTGCATTATACTACGAGGTTCTTACCTGCTTTTTTCTCATAACGATGGTGAGAGTACTTGAGTAGAACAAATTCCAGACCGTGAAACTCAGCTCCATGTTAGGCGAGTGTATAAACGTATGGGGTCAACTACTCGGAGAAATCAAAGTCAATAAGAGGAAAAGTATGTTGTTTCTCTCAAAGATTGCAAAAGTACTTGATTAGCATAAGTTTTAGATCGTGAAACTCAGCCCCATGTTGGCGAGTGTATAAACGTATAGGATCAACTACTCGGGGAAATCAAGATCAATGAGAGAAGAAATACATATTCGACTATACTACTTATTTTTTATTTCGAGTAGTTATTTTTTACAACAGATGCTACTCATCTATATGTTTATTCAAATAAGGTTCAGATCCGAGTGATTTTATGGTCACTCATGACCATGCGACTATGCCAATCACAACTTGGCCATAACTTTACTGGACGAGAAGTTCCCGTGGGCGCCAACTTATTCAGTCACTATTCCGCCAAGAGCGATGATATCTACTAGGCAACAATAAGTCACACTTGACTTTATGTGCTTAGCATCTAAAAATAGCCGTCTGCTATAACAACTAGATAAAAAGCAGCCGACTGCTATAACAACTCGATGAAAAGCAGCCGTCTG
>CM002487.1:5654811-5732403 GCA_000325765.3 Leersia perrieri | reverse complement strand
ATCCCCCCTCCTCCCCCACCTGCCCCTGAATCGGCCGGGGTTCGCTGTCACCATTGTTGCTGCCGCGCGGAGTCGCTACGGCCGCCGCTGGAGCCAGAGAAGAAGATGTTGTCGCCGTCGCTGTCGCTCTCCTGTGCGCATCGTGGCCGTCACCATCGCCATTGCCCCCATGCGCCTGTCTCCCTCCCCGCGCGCCGTCACCGTCGGATCGCCATCGACACGTGCGTTGCTAGATTGCGCAAACCCACGAGTAGTAGTACGTAGTATAGATTTTACGTTCTTTAAATCGATATGCTTCTATTGACATGAGCTCCCCCATGTTGATACTATAATATTGAACCCATGGTGCTTTCAAACGTTTGTTAAGCCCACCAACTTTATTCTAATTTAATAGTTTTTAGTAGAGGCCCTTTCATCAAGAGAGAACCCCTTGAATGTGCCCATAGTCTAAGAGCCGGCCTTAGCCATTTATCCCTTTGCACAAATTTATTGTTTTCTCTTATCACCTTTGACGTATTCAAATGATTTAATAAAAGATATAATTATAAAGAAAATTAGCGACATAGGACGCCTACTTAAAGAAATGATATTTAATCACCCCTTATGTCAAACACTGCCAACATACACCATCAGTAGTATTTTTTTTTTCACAGACGAACAAAATGCCCACCTAAATATATTATATCAAACGATCTTACACATCATAAGTATCATCTACGCAAGCGTAAAAGTCATAGATGTACAATAATAGACAATATAAAGAATAAAACAACAAAAAGGAGGAAGAAACCAAAGTGGAGCTTTGACATTTGCCACCCACAGAAACACCAGACCAAGAACCAGATCGAACTATAGCAAGAAACTCTCTTAAAAAACTACAGTAAGAAACCTAACTTGAGACCATCCATTTGACATGCAGACTTGAGACACCAAAAGAATGAGAGATCACTGGAGGGCCTTTCTGTCCATGCATGCCCGCTTGATTTCACTAGCGACGGAAAATGTTGTGGTTATCGATGACCACACTCATCAAGCCATTAATAGACCGACTTCATCATGTTGCTATTTGAGTAGGTCTTATGGAAAAGAATGCCCAAGAGGAGGACCACAAGTCACCCTAGTATTTGATGACAAGAAGTTGACAATGATTAAGTAATTACTAGTATGTGTTTATCTAAGCTCTAAAACATTTTTTTCTATCACCCATCAGAGTAAACAATACGAAATAAAAAGAGGAAATGAGTGCTACTATGCTACGAAAATGACGAATGGCAAGCCAGTTAGTCCTTGCCCACTGAAACATACAAAAACCGAGATATTACACATAGCTTCCTTGTAGATTCGAAATTAAGTGACGAAAGCCACGTGTATGAAGCCACCGTCAAAATCTGAAAACCCTCCCAAACTCTAAAAAAAAAAAGATTTAAAAATTCTACTTAAGGCATCTAAGCAAACAATAAACAAGAACCTTGGAGGCGACTACTAATCCAAAGATTCCAAGATCCTTAGGAATCAATCAAACAAAGCCGAGCGACGAAGCAAAGCAGCATCGCCACACGCCCACGCGCGAGAGTGACTAGTAGTCGGAGACCACACCGACAAGCGCAAGCACGCAAAGCCACGACACGACGCACGTCGTCCGTCCCCTCCGGACGCCCGTCACTGTCGTGTGGGCCCCACACCCCGACTCCCCCTTGTCTTCTCTTCTCTCCTCTCCACCGGCACACACGCGGCCGTCCTCTCCTCCCCGTTCAAATTTTCCTCCTCCTCCTCCTCTCTCTCTCTCTCTCCTCTCTCTGCCCCTCCCCCACTCGTCGCCTCCCCAAGCCTCGTCTGCCCCGGGCCGCGTCGTCGTCGATTCCTTCCTTAGTAGATCCACGCGCCCCGCGCGAGTGGAAGGCCGGTCGGGAGACGGGTGGATCGATCGATCGATCGATCGATGGCAGGGGGAGAGGCGGTGGCGGCGGTGGCGGGGGCGGGGGCGAGCAGGACGGTGCTGGTGACGGGAGGGGCGGGGTACATCGGGAGCCACACGGTGCTGCAGCTGCTCGCGGCGGGGTTCCGCGTCGTCGTCGTCGACAGCCTCGGCAACTCCTCCGAGCTCGCCGTCCGCCGCGTCGCCGCGCTCGCCGGGGACATTAAGGCGCGCAACCTCTCCTTCCACAAGGTACGGCATGGCACTTGCACTGGCCCGGCACGTGGGGCGATGCGCGCGGCGGGTTTGTTCATTTACGTTTTTTTTTTTTTTTGGTTGATTGACTTTACGCGATTTGGCGCTTTGTTTTTGGGAGCCGGCACGATCGGACGATTTGGTATTGGGGTCACTTTGAATGTTGGCAGATCTCTCCGCTGGTATGAGGCTGAGTCATTTTGCGTTTTGGTGTTTATATTGACTGCTTAATGGGCGAATGGGTTACTCATCAGGGGAGGAATTTGGTGTGTTTTTTTTTTCTCTCTGTTATACTTGACTTGTATTTGGCGAAGATGTTGAGTGTACACAAAATCCCAAGGTCAAACAAATGCTGAGTGATTAATTATACACTAGTGAAATATCAGTGCCGTGAAATCTCAAGTATTATGTTGTGCGATTACGAATTTTGGTTGTTTACCATTGCTTTTGAATGGAAGATGGTTATGCAAAATAGTCTTCTATCAAATGCACAAACTAGAATAAATCTGGTCTTTGCAATGTTACTGGACATGGTATACATGTCTGGTATAGCGGTATCTCATTGTTTTAGGCTATGCAGTTTGTTATAGTTCGTTCTCGGCAATTTAATGGGGACGGAAACTGTGTGTATCGCATATTAGATCATTTTATATTAAGCTGTAACTATAAGTGATTAATTAGGGAAACTTTGGCAGTTCTTAGCACAACTTTGATTATTCAAGTATGCACTTTGGGTTTAATGGGGAGTTGAAACGCATATGTTTTATAGTGGAACTCACATTTGTAGGGTCTACTAGATGAGCCTACTTGCAACTGTCCAATTGGGAAGATCTGCTAGATGCTCGCCGTTGCCTTCATAGTTTAACATAATTGCGTGACACAAGTATTCCAGTAGTTGTACAGTAGGCTCCAATGATCTGATTTGTTGTCATTGTTATGGAGAAACAGTGCTGGCAGGCTAGTGTTCTGAATTATTTGCTACTGATCATTGTTCTGATTATTTGCTACTGTCATTGACAAAATCAACATGGCTGGTTTATAAGAAAGTGTGATGTCCTTGTTCTCCATGACTTGGCTCATGAAACATGCGTAATCCTTTCTTCTCCAGGATTCTCCAAAGTACTCCCTCCGGTCATCTTTAGATGGCGTTTCAGACAGCAAAATAACACTAGAAGCAGGTCACTTGTGCTGTCGGAAACGACATATAAAAAAGACCGAAGGGAGTAGCTGTTAGTAGTTGTTTTATTGTACTGCCGAGTTTTTTCCAATATTATTTGTGTACAGTTTATTGTCTTGGATATTGGCTTTGTAAAAAGATCAAATGTTCCTGAATATCTTGTTTTTTTTTCTTGTGCTATATTTTCATCTTTTGTTGTAGTGTGTTTTTGATCCTCAAAAGAAAACAACACATACTAAGAAGTATATGGTTACTAACAGTTTGGTGCATTTTAGCTCTGTATATCCTAATTTGCTATTGCTTAGTATCTATGTCATTTTCTATTAGGGAGCCTGCAAGCAACTCTTTCATTAAGTATGGGACCATGGGTATACTGGAAGCTTCAGAAAATGATTTGATCTTCCTGTTGCAGTTGCTACCATAGGTGTGAGGTTTGGTGCCAATTGTGTAGTATATCTCATATTTCATCAGTTAAATCACAAAAGTTCCCAGATCGATGGGTTGAGAAACTGGAAAGAGAAACTGGAAAGAGGAACGTGGTACGCTATCTTTCAAAGGCGTGGAACGATAGGGGTATACCTCTGCTGGACCATTGTTTCAAGAGGTGGAATGTGTTCCTAGGTTTTGTGGGTGATAATCCGGAACAGTGCACCCAATTTGAGGAATAGGTTCGCAAGACTTTCTCTACTCACACAAATTTTGGCTGCCAGATCCCATCAAACTCACAGAAATTTGCAACGCTCCCATTTTGCCCTACCGTTCCTACATTGTTTGGGACGACGTTCCAGCTGTGTTTGGGATGGCGTTCCGCGTCGTTCCCATTCCACTTTCTGGGAAGAGGAACTTGACCATGATCCACGTTCACTGACTTATGTCTTCAGGACATAATTGTTGCAAAGGAGTGGATTAAGTACTAAGATGTACGCCTGGAAGTCAATTTTAAATTATGGATTTAAATCCTAGAGTACCTACTTTGATCCTACTGAATAAGTTATAAAGTCTTTAAGGTACATTAAATTCAACACTACTATCTTCTCTTCTCTTGCAGGTTGATATTCGTGACAAGGATGGACTGGAAAAGGTTTTTGCTTCGACAAGGTAAAACATACTAGTATATAATTGTAAACTCTTTTTATCTTGCTCAATTTTGTAGTTCTTTTTGTACTTTTCTAATGCAGCAATGTGTAGTGGCATCTCTATGAAGTAGAAGTCTCTAAATTCCTAAAATACCTCTTTTCCAGATTTGATGCTGTTGTTCACTTTGCGGGTCTGAAAGCTGTGGGTGAAAGTGTGAAGAAGCCATTGCTCTATTACGACCATAATGTTGTTGGAACAATAAATCTTCTAGAAGTTATGGCAGCCCATGGTGTTAAGAAGGTAATTACCCCTTACATATCTGCAGGATAGCTTATCCTCCATGAAGATGTTCCTAAAGTAATCCTTTTGATTCGTTGCAGCTACGTAATTAGCTAATATATTTTTGAACTTATATTATTCAGACACTGTTCATAATAAACCATAATTTGTAAAAGAAAACAATTGCTTTTCTATATTCCAGTCCAATTGATGTGTTAGTCTACTGCATGGGTTTCATCATTTTATTTAGTCATTCTCCAACTTCTGTAGATTATGACAATGAACCATGCACCTAGTAGACATGATGACAATATCATTAATTTTCTTTTTATTACTTGTGGCTGAAAATCATTCTGTTAATAGTTATGACAGCCATCATAGATTTATTTGAGGTTAAATCAGTGTATTTGTTGCCTGTATCCGACTGATGCTGCCATATTGTCATGCATGTTGGTTTCTCATGTGGTCAAATGTTTGTAGTTGGTATTTTCATCGTCAGCTGCAGTTTATGGATCACCTAAAAATTCACCCTGCACAGAAGATTTTCCTCTCACTCCACACAATCCATATGGCAGAACCAAGGTGTGCTTGTGTCTTTTTTATTTATAGATCTTTGCACCAAGTATTTTAGCTGATTGCAGTCATATATATTAATTGCAGCTCATGGCTGAGGAGATCTGCCGTGATATCTACCATTCGGATTCTGAATGGAGCATAATTTTACTTAGGTATTTCAACCCTGTTGGAGCTCATCCCAGTGGATACCTTGGTGAAGACCCGTGTGGAATTCCTAACAACCTCATGCCCTTCGTCCAGCAAGTTGCTGTCGGGAGGAGACCGTCCCTTACAATCTTTGGAAATAACTATGCAACAAAAGATGGAACAGGGGTAATTTCCATTGAGCTACGTTCAGTAACTTTTAACTTTATCTCAACCTCTTCAATTTGAATGTTTAACCTTAACATGTAGTGACTAATCCAGATGGCAAATTGTAAAACGAGACAAAAGAGACACAGAATAAGTAGACAAAAATAAGATTTCTCCATTAAACTGTTGAAGCTATCATGTAGATTGTAGAGTTGTATGCAAATGACTATTTACTATGCTTGTCAATGTTTCATTGATCTTTAATTGTTATACCACAAATAAGTTGGTAGGAGAGTATTTTAGAGTGACAACTTCATTTTTGTGGCAGTTTTCACATGTTATAATTTTTATTGTTATCCTACTGCATGGACTTATAGACATTATTCTTTTAAACTGGATATTGTAAACTGACAAGTGCATAAGTTTTTATTGAATATTCCGATCCATTGAGGACATGTTTTTGGCATGATATGCAGGTACGTGATTATATTCATGTAGTCGATCTTGCGGAGGGACATATTGCTGCACTACGGAAGTTGTTTGAAAGCTCGATAGGTTTGCACAATTTACTGCTCTCTCAACTCAAATACTTCTGGGGAATTCTTGAACCTTTGCTATATGTATGCAACGGTTTCCTAAAACGGCGAGTTTTTCTGGTGAATTACAGCACTGTTGTAGAAGGTGCATGCGTTTAAAAACACATTAGACTACTTCACTACTAGAGAATATATATTTATCATACTTATTTGGAGCACATGCAAATCATTTGGACTGCTCAAACTCTAGTTACTTCCAGGTCTCAGTATGGGATGCTTACAACTGTACTTAGTCTTGTTAAATTTTTTCTCAGGATGTGAAGCATACAACCTTGGAACTGGAAAGGGAACATCAGTGTTGGAGATAGTTAATGCATTTGAGAGGGTTTCTGGAAAGGTATGCCTGATTTTATGGACAACTGCAAATCTCTTGCCTGTCCTTTTGTCATGATATGTTTTGCTGGCTACCAAACTTTCTACTTGATCATTCTGAAATGTTGGTACGCAAGCGATCCTTAGGTTTATCCACTATATTGTTTGGGGATTACTAAATTTGCACGAGTTATGTTGTTGTTGTGCTTTCTTTTCTTATCCATATATTCTTATTTTATTAGAAAATCCCACTTGTTATTGGTCCACGACGCGCTGGTGATGCTGAGATTCTCTTTTCGTCAGCTGCTAAAGCAGAGAGAGAATTCAAGTGGAAGTAAGTTAGATAGTAACCTTGAGAAGTTGACGCCATCACTGATTGTAAATTTCTATTTTTCTCACGGTTTAATGTCGATCTTCATCCAGAGCAAAATATGGCATCGAAGAAATGTGCAGAGACCAATGGAACTGGGCTAGCAAGAATCCTTTTGGATATGCCTCGCCAGACTCCACCAAACAGAATGGTAATTCACACTGATCAAACCAGTTGGTCTGTGTGAAGTCAGTTGTACATGCGACGTAGAACTACAGGTTGAGATCGATGTAGATCTAGTCGGCCAGTTATACAGATAAATTTACAAGCTTAGAAAAGGATTTGTTCTTTTCTTGTTGGACCAGTATTGGCATAAATCTACCTTATGCATATAGTTCAAAATTGTTCTAGGAACATTGATATAGTCAGTGAGCTAATTCAATTCTTTTCGTGCTAACTTTGTTGCGTTGCCTTGCACAGTACTATGCAGACTCTGCATCACGAAAAATGCAGATGTATACGAATTTTGTATCTGGAATATGAATGGATAGAACACAGTTTTACATTATTTCTGGTTATACTTTTCTCACTCCGCTCTCATTGGGGGTCCTATAGACGGTATTGCTAACAATCCATTTCCTCCTTGGAGATTAAAAGAGAGAGAAGCTAGGAGACAGAACATAAGAGATTAAAGATTAAAATCGTTATATGGTTGTACTAAAAAAGCTTATATTTTCCTTTTAAAAAAACTTCATATTTTTTGATGTAGGGAGGGTGTGTTTGGTTGCCGGTCATATTTTGTCACAACTAAGCTTAGGTAAATTGTGACTGCTAGCCACAAAATGTGGCGATCAAACTGCGAGCCACAGAGTGTGACAAAGTTGACAAAAAATAGAGTTTATGATACGTGAGATATGCTATTGTTAAAGTGTGGCAAGCCATAACTGTGGCAGAGAATCAAACACCTGCTTAGCAGCCTGCGGCAGCCACAAATATGGCGTGGCAAAGTGTGGCAGCAAACCAAACACACCATATTTATTGTCTCAAACTGGCTTTACATTTTAGGGTTGTGTACTTGTGTTCATCCATAGTTCCTATCCAAATCGACAAATCTTGTATTGTATCAACTTACATGATTTAATTGATTGAGCTCAATAAAAGTTTCACTGTCTATCTATAAAACATGTTTATTCACTTGCTACGAAATAAATACAACCGGTCTGACCTAAGTACCTAACCCGTAAACAAACGACATTTGGTGAATATAATACTTTTAGCAAAACTTGAGAATTAAGAGGATTGTACCCAAAATACTAAAACTTTTCACAAATATACAACGTGTGCTTCATCAATAATTTAGAGTGAATAATGCTCACGGTTGAAGAACTTGCGTGGTGGGTGCAAACATGTATAACAATTTATAGTTTGTGTATTTCAGTGCAACAACTTACCTAGTCCATGTGAATCAAGGCCAAAACAGTCCATATATTCAAAATAATCTAGTGTGGTGGTGACACGGATGTCACATTGTCTTCCCTGTTGGTTATTTTGCTTTTTCTACACGAAAGAAAAACACATATGTATGGAAATTTTGTTTCATACTCCCTCCGTGCTTAAATATTTGACACCATTAACTTTTTTGACACAAGTTTGACCGTTCATATTATTCAAAAACTTTTGTGAAATATATAAAACTATATACATAAAAAAAACATATTTAACAATGAATCAATGATAAGAAGAGAATTAAAAATTACGTAAAAAAGTCAACGGTGTCAAATATTTAAGTACAGAGGGGTATATTATCAACCCCCACATCATTGAATGCAAATTTAATCATCTCTAGGATATCCTGGAGGCACCATACCATTAACGAAAAGTGTTGGTACATATTGATGTCGAATCAATCGGGCCATGCTGAACTACCGTGGTGAGGGTGTGAGATGTGGCAATTAGTATGAACCATTGAGCTAAAATCTTATGTAAGGCGATGTTGTAGTTGTCACGATATCCTAGGATTTGAGCTTATTTTGCCACTACGGCGCCCCATAATCCTTTTGTCATTGCAACCACGTGTATTTAAATTTATTGCCATCTCAAGCCGTATAGTTCCAGTGCAATATCAGATTATTTAGAAAGCATGCACTGTTTTGGCCTAGGTTTGCCCAGACCAAAGACGGATGCAGAGATAGAATTTTGGAGGAGCTAACAACTCAATAACAACTAAGAAACTTAAACAACACCCCTAATACTTCATCAATGGCTAACAAAAATTAAGGGGAGCTTAAGGCACACACTAGACAAGTTGGTATACCGCTCAATTTACCAGTTATGATACCCCTATTTGCACCCACCACAAACTCTAAGCGTAATTTACTCTAATTTAATCCATGAAACGATTCGCAAGAATCGCAACTCAACTCCTAGCAAAACAAACCAGCAAGTCGTCCGCGAGCCACCTAACATGGCCACTACGACCGCAGCTTCCTTCTTCTCCGCCGCCGCCGCCGCCGCCGCCGCCGCTCGCCGGAGCCCCCACTCCCACTTCCAACTCCTCACTCGCCGCCGCTGCCTCCGCCTCCCGTTCTCCTCCTCCTCCTCCGCCGCCGCCTTCTCCTCCTCCGCTGCGCCACCGGCTGCCGCGGCGAGCTTCGGCTGGGAGGACGCCCTCCGCGTCGCCGCCGACGGCGGGCGGGGCGATGAGTCCGACCTCTCCGGGTACTTCCAGAAGGTTGACACCTGTAACCGTGGAATGGTGAGTTTTATCTCCACCGCTGTCAAGTGCGCGTGTTTGGATGCTTCAGGAGTGAAATTTAGTTGTGGTTTTGCAGGACAAGAAGGGGGAGTTTGTGGAGTTCATGGTGGAGGATCAAATCTTGGGGTACATCCACAAAGGGTGAGTGCAGTTAGGTTCCAATTTGAGGCTAATTTGTTTGTAATTCGAATTGTGTCTTCCAAATTAGGCGGATCGCGAGGAACTAAGTTTTTAAGTAAACTCCATGTCCCTATGGCAGTATAATCCTTGATTGGATACAAGCAATGGAAATCTGTGTGCGTGGTACTCGATAAATCTACTCTTCAGCCTTTGGCGAACCCCCTAAAGTAGGGTGTAAATATGGCAGGATAGGGGAAAATTGACATGCATAATCACAAGTATTGGCCACACCGCAACTGCATATCTATCTCATTGTAGCCTAAAATGTTATGGTTGATCTGCACTATTGTTCAAATAATCCAGTCAGTTGTGTCATCTGATCATGGTTCGTTTAGGTGAAATGATTGCATCTATTTTTAAGATTTCATTGCATACTTAATCATTCAAAATTCACATCTCTCTTCATTTGTTTATTGTTTTTGTGCACATGGTAAGTGTGACTATATGTTCTATTGAAATTTTCAATATTCTTGTCTGTACAGTGTAAACTCATACCATGATTATCGCAATTTTTTATTATTTTCGGATTGGTATTTGGTAGTGTACTATGATGATATTTTACTTGTCACAATTACAATATTCATTACTCAATATATATTTTATGGTAATATTTTTTTACAAGGTGCTTATCTTAATGATTCCAATTTCAGTTTCGTCAAACACCTAAGAGACTTTCATGATGTTTTTACTGTCGCCTCGGGCAGCAACAGAAGCAATACTGTTGAACGTGTGACTCTCCATTCATCTCTAAGGACTCCAGATGAACGAACAAATGCCGTTGGCAATGTCATAAAAAGTCTAGGAGATCTGATTCCAGGTATTCGAAATGAGGTACTTGCTACACAATTCAGTACTCAAGTCATTTGGTTGTTTTATGAACACACTTGATTTCAAATTCTGATGCATTTGTTGAATCCGGCATTTATCATTAGAATTGCCACATCAGTTTTTTACACTCTTGTTTGATAATGTGGTATTGGAGACGTCATATTTTCTCTTCATAATATCGCTCTAATAATATTTTGCAATCTGATAACAGCTCTATCCAATAACATCATCTTTTGGCATGCCTGTGTACTTCTCTCTGGAACGTGCTGCTGCTCCCTACTTTGGTATAAAGGTTCTCTGGCATGCTTCCTTATTTTAAGATGAGATCTATCCTGTGAAAATGAGTTTCACACATCTACAATATTCTAAGGAATTGTAATGAAGTGTTCTACATCTCAAATATGAAATAACTGCTTGCTGCTGTTCACTTCTTCCACGTGACATTTTACTGAGTACTTCATTTTATTTGATATGGTCTATAGTGTATCTTCAAATGCTCAGTATTTATTGATGACATGTTATGTATGCATGGCAGGCTTATGGAGTTCATATGAATGGATATGTTGAGAAGGAGGGCGAGAAATTTCTTTGGATTGCTAAGAGAAGTGATACGAAGCAGACATTTCCAGGAATGCTTGATCATCTTGTTGCTGGTGGCCTGGTCTGCATTTCAATAACTCTCTTTTTGGCCCATCTTATTAGCAGCAACTATTTTTCACTTCCCATCTTGCTGTAGTAAACTTTAAAACAATTGCACAGGTCTTTCATGGCCTTATTCATTTTTAAACAAGTAAAGTGGAATCATGCACATATCAGATGGTATACATTTTGAGCCTAGCATTGACTTGGCTGAAGTATAATCTTCAAAACATCATGTTGAACTATAATGGTTCTAAACTTCTAATGCATATAATATCCAAAAAAATTAATCTGTGGTAACATTTAATACTCTTCGGAACATGGTCATGACCAGGCGACCAGCTACATCAGACTTACGGGAAAGAAAGTCTTTAGCATACTTTGGGCTGTGAAAACATGCATTCATGCTGGATTTTGTTTTACATGCAAATGATGTGCCTCAATGGCCTTAAACTCTTGTCCATATAATTCCTTTTTCTCCTAATGTATTGGGGCATCCCGACACCTATACACCTAATCTGATATTCCTGGCAGAGCTTAAATGAGAAATTTCAGCTGTCTTGTGGGGCATAAATAGTGATACCAAACTTCTTATTTATATGATGTAGGCTGCATGAAGAGGTGGGCACTTTGAGGTTCATAAATAGTTTCTCTAAAGGTTTTAATCTTTGTTGCATATCAAAAATCAGTTCAATCAAATAGGTAGGGAAGCTTTAGTCTCAAATGTGCTGCACAGTGCTTTGTTCTGACTGATGTTTTTCTGTTGTGAAACTGAGTAATCATTAACTTTACAATGATTGGTACACTGATTCCCCCTGAAAAATTCTAGCCATATGGAATTTCCTGTGAAGAGAATGTCATCAAGGAATGTGAAGAGGAAGCAGGAATCCCAAGATCCATCTCAAGCAAGTAATATGACAACTCTTGTCTGAGAATATTAAACTCACTCTGATCTTCATCATTTTTGCCATGTGAAGCAAAATCTGTAGTCTAACTCAGATTACCATGTTTGCTAGTACTACTTCTGTTGGAGCGATCTCTTACATGGACATTGAAGGGTTTAGATACAAAAGGGATGTTCTCTTCTGCTACGACCTTAAACTTCCTCCAGATTTTATTCCTAACAATGAAGGTAAATATCTGCATTTTACAGAACAAAGACATATGTTATCTATATATACTTTTCTGTCCTCTACAAATACTATAAATGATACTCTAGCATGAAAACATACAACGGTTCTTCTACCAACTCTTACAGATGGGGAGGTTGATAGCTTCAGATTAATTCCTGTACCGCATGCTGCAAATATCATCCGAAGGACGCATTTTTTCAAGCCAAACTGCAACCTTGTGATCATTGACTTCCTCTTCCGTCATGGGTACCACATGCATCTTATGCTTATTTTGCTCCACAGAACCCCCCAAAAAAAAAACTTTGTTCCATAGAATAGCCAAAAAGAAAAAAACTGTTCTATGAGCAGTGTGATTTCATGAATAACAGCTTCTCAATGCTGTCTTTTCAATCCCCCCTAGGTATATAAACCCAGATTACTATGGCTATCTAAAGCTGATGCAAAGCTTGAGGAGAGGTGATTGCTCGTAGTGCTGCCTTCAGTTCAGACTTCAGATTGATTATGATGATCTTACATTCGAGACTCCTTTACCCTGTCAAGTGCTTCATCTCCTCCAGGGATCGTAGTGTAATCACAATTATCGAGCATATTGATTCAGATTCTTAAAACCTTTAACCACCATGGTTCTATACATATAATCTGAAGCATCAAAGGTGACTGACTGACTCGGATTATCCAGCTAGCAAGTGCATCAAATGCTTGCTTGATATTTGATTTGCTTGAGAAAATTTATGATGGACACCAGGAGTGGCGAAGGTGAATCACTTTGGCATGGAAGAATGGTTCTTGTCCCGTAGCATCTCTCTCTCTCTTTTTTTTTAAAAAAAATGAAAACATATGAAATGCGAATGGCGTGGAATATGACTACATATACGAAGTATGAAGTAAGGGATGTCAAGCTAAATACGCACTGACCCCGGATACTTGTTATGAAAATCCCAGTAGCAAACTTACAGGCAAATTTTAAGCAGTCTATACGATGTAATACTTAGATTACATTGGCGGCCTCCGTTACTGGGCTACAGGGGGTAGGTATTTGTAGCACGAGGTCTGAAGAGAAACAGGCCCATACAGAATGTACAGTGAGAGGCGTAGGTAACTGTTGCAGGCCTTAAGTGTGAGTAGCGCATTTTGCCATGGCTAGTGACACTACAAATTGGATTAACCGATTATTAACTAAATAATTCTGCTAGAAAGTACGGCCGATAGGTATGCATAAAGATGTGTCCAAAATGTTATGATGTTGTACTTGTATTTGCCACATTGTGTATTCATGTCAACATTATTTGCACACTACCTATGATACACTCGTTCTTTCAACAAATTTTACCTGTAGGCTGTTTGAAAAGACGTTTAATTCACATTTTGTTTTGGCACACCGAAATGGTTTGGACACCAAGGCCAAATGTTTTATTCAACAAGATTAATGTACTAACTTGCAGAGGTGGGAGTGAAACATTCAAACATTACATAAACCAGTAAAATTGTGTGATTTCTTCTTGGGATGTTTGATATAATATTTGCATCTTAGATGTTAAACGATACTTGACAAAACCTGTAATTGTTTTAAGAATTGTATGGCATCCAAATTAGTGTAAAACCTCTTATAATAATCCTCGCAACATCAAAACAAAAGGAGTAACATTTGGACACAAGAAATCAAGAAATGCAACATCCAAAAAAATTAGTTCAACACACTAAATTGATGCAACACCGAAGCAAAAGAAAGCGAAGTGGGAAACAACGATTTTCACAAGTGTAAACAAAGCATCGCCCATGTGAAAAACCACAAGCGGGGTACTAAAGACACGGCTTGTGTAAAGATCTTTTCGTAGGCACGGTTTTCGTAGGCAAGACTTACTAATAGGCATTGGTAAATACGTTTCATAGTCGGAGTAATAGAACGTGCTTGTGTAAATACATTTCCATGGGTGTGGGGCACTTAAGGAACAAACTGTAATATTGAATAAAAGTGCATATTTACCTCAAATATAGTCCAGATTGATAGTATAATCCATGTATAAGTTTGCTAGATACCACATCCATAATACATATTTAAATATGCACCCACAATATGTATCCTTCGTAAGTTTTAACAGATACTCCGTACCACATAGTTTGAAGTCAACAATGAGCTTAACCAATACATGATGCATGAACGTATGTCATCTCCATGGCTTCGAACAAGATAATTAACTAAAGAAATTACTAACAATTTCTCTATATCAAAATTTCCACTCGTATCAATTGTTTACGGAAGTAGTGCATGCATGTATGCAGTATGCACTTTGTTTTGAATCAGCATGCCGATTATATACTGTCTCGATTTTTCGTTTACACGTGGTTTCTTAAGATGTTGGCTTGTGTACAATTGCTAATTACCTAGGTTGTTTTTAAGTTTTTCACCCTGGTTTATTTAATACGTGTGTGCACATTTTACCCACTTATTTTTTTGTCTCATCTATACAAATCATTTTCTACTAGTGTTACCGGCAGAGAATGAGAAAAGTGCAAAGAGGCTCGTGGAGAGCGGTTACAAAGAAGCGTTGCTTTAGAGCGAGGGCATACAATCACGTACTGCCTCATGTCATACTGAAATATTATCTTTTTCTCCCGAAGGATCAAGATTAGACGGTTATAGAAATATATTAAATATGTGTGTGCCAACCAATTATAAAGAAAATGCTAGTGTGTACGAAGAGTGAAACAGATCCTCTATCCAGCAGTCCATACACTTTCAACTGACATGTGGGCCCATAGACAGTGGGTCCAAATGTCAGTGACAACATCTAGTGTAGTGGACTATAAATAATTTCATTCCGTAACAAAGAATACTGTGGTGCAGTGGACTTCACACATATCAGGGGCTCTCAATTGATATCTAGTGGGTGAAGATACGCTGCTGGTTTTTATTTATTAAAGGGTGCAAGAAAATATTCGTGGGTGTGTGAGGGTGTTGCTTATGTATTAGTAGCGTGTGAGTGTGCATTTTAGCTTGGTGATGAAAAAAAATCCTAAATCATCATTATAAGGTGGGAGGCCCTGTTTTCTTCGACTTGAGATTATTATAATACAGATTCTTGGGAGAAAGAAAGAAACAAATTATTGGAGTAACTTATTATAACTCGGAGCCAAGAGCCTAAGATTATTATAATATGATAAGCTTATTTAGGTGAGCTTTTCCTAGATTATATTGGATCAAAAATTACTCCACTCCTCTTTCGTGCTTGTAAACCCAATAATCCGACTTTTATTAATCTAGGAAAAAACAATTCACAGTTTATTCTACTCCAACTTATAACAACCCATCTTATAATAATTTGGCTTAATAATTTAGATTACAACAATCTCAACTTAAAAGAAACAGAGCCAATCTGAAAATTTTAAAGGATGAATTGAAAATCACCATGATACTCAATCCAAAACGTGATAAAAGATGAGTTCGAGCCTATTTCCAATTATACACACGACCGAAACAGAAACCGAACATCGCAGAGATGTAACTCACGGCTTTAAAAGAACTTTAATCACATCGGGAAATAACGTCGTGCCGTGTTCGTCGTGATTAAGTGAAAACTGAAAAGACGTGCAAAATTTGGTCGCACCTTTGCACTGTAGAAAAGGTGAGAAACTCCCCTGAAATTCCGATAAGTCGCTCCTTTTTCTCTTTTTCTTTTCTTATAGAGCCCAAAAGGCCCAAACTCTCCAGCACAGAACAAAAAGGCTTCACCTTTGCTCAGCTCGGCCATTCCGCTTCCGCTTCCGCCGACGCAGAGTGCTCCGCCGCCGCCGACTCACTCCGGCGGGCTTGCCCTTCCCTCGTCGTCATCCACAAGCGACCGGTTCTTCGTACGGTGCGTCTCCTTTCTTGCAAAAAAATCTTCTTTTTGGCTGGTTGATCGTCGGTAAAGAACCCCTAATTGGGGGTTTTAACTTTTAATCTACTAATGTTTTTGGTCTTGTTGATACAATTCTGATTAAACATATATTTTCCGTGGTGGTCACTTGGATTCGGTTTGGTGGATGTTTGTAAAAATCTAGGTTTTATTTTTGGGGACTTACATGGATTTTAGATATTTTCTCTGTGTTGTGAAATATGAATATTTGGGGATGAAGGAGAATCGTAGTAATGCTGATCACTAGGTGAAATTTTAGCCGATGATCCAAAGTTAGTTTCTTTGTTGACTTGGTGCGGATTCTTGATCAAAGAACCTTTTCTTTAATTTCCGCAGCTTTATCGGTTAATTTAGGGGGTAAACTATCCTGGTAGGGTTAGTCTCTGTCGTTACTTTTGTTAAATTTTTTGCCACCTTGTTGGTATAAGCGAGGATGCACCTCGGAACAATGGGGGCTTAGGGAGTACCTTTTCGTTCATATGTTTTAGAATAAGAACCTTTTACACACTCTCATCTCATTGTCTAAAGTATAAACAATAGACATCTGTATCTGTATGCATTAGTATTTTTGTCAGTTTCATTTGTACGTTACAAATTCAATGTATATAACACTTGGTTTTATGGGGTAGTATATGATTCGATACTAAAGGTCCATCTACAATACAATGGCTTAGAAGGGTGCTTATCCAAAAAAATAACATCTTTATCCTGGAACGTAGGATAGGGACGGTGCTTGCTGAAGCACCGATGCTTTAGCAGATGGTTGTGTAAATCTTGACCCAATTATTTGATTTAAATACCTAAGAGGATGTGCTTATTGTTAGAGGAGAGACTCCCAGGCAATTAGTTGCTTGATTACGTGGACGTCCAAAGCATCACTAATGCATCTCCCATTGGAGATGGCGTTGCCTTTTCTTTTGAACTCAGGTTGTCAGTGGACAGTGGGGCTGTTCGGCACCCTTTGCAACCTGCAGCTGCAGCAGTAGCAAAGCCAGTAAAAACAGTAATTTGTGCCTTTGGCTGGCTGCTGTGCTGCCGCAGCCTCAGCTCCTGAGCAAATCCAATTGAAGGTACAAATAATAATATTAACATGGCCTTTGGCGGTAGGTGTTTCTCATATTTTACCCTTCGAGCTAGGAATGAACTATGGCCCACTTACTGACTTAATATATTGGACAAAAGAATTTGATGTGGGATGCCTGATGTCTACTAAAGAGGACTGAAGAGGTTGCTGGTTTACCTATTGTGATGGTTAAAGAAACTAAGATTGCAAGTTTCTGTATTGTGATAACTGACTGAACCAATTATTCTCTGCGTAATCATTATTTTCTACTTATTTGTATGTAACTATCTGTTAGTTCAAACATATGCTTTCTTATGTTAATTTGACAGTTTTGTTTACGTTGTCACAAAAACATATGCTTTCTTCTGTTAATTTGACAGTTTTGTTTACGTTGTCATAAAGAAACCGTTCATTTTTATTCTTCAAAATTCTCTCTTGTTTTGCAGAAGATGTTGAACCTTTTTAAGATAAAGGGACAGAAGAAGGAAGAAACGACAAATACAAATGGGAGACCTGCTAAGAAGCAAAGTCCAGGAGAATTACGTCTCCACAAAGGTTTTTATCAGCAGAAAAGTTATTTGGTTGTATCGCTTGTGTCATTTTTTGTGATATTATATGCTAGTCAATGTGTGCTGATTAATGCTAAATTCATACTCTTTCTTTCTAATTTATGTATTTGCATCTCCACAACTGTGTCATTCTTCTTTTACATGGATTGTTTGTCCTAAGTGTGTTAGTTAACTTCTTTTCTAATTATAGTAAATTATATGCAGAGTAAACATGTTTTTTTATTTGTCACGCAAAAATGATAAATAGGGCTCTGATTGGTTCGATTTAGTTGAGTATTATAGCTAAAACCAAAATTTTGTCCTTTATTTGTTTGCCCATACAAATCTATGTGTTTTTGAAAAGGGAAAATTGCAAAAACCACCCCAATTATCACTATGGTTTTGAAATTGCCCCCCATAACCCAATTTGTTGCAAATACCCACCCATCCAAATCTCCCGATGCACATAATAGCCGATTTGGTCCATTTTTGTTGGCGTGCAATTGTATTAGGCAACATTAATAACCTACCTTTCGTTTGAGATGCATAACTTTTGAGCCTAACCATCTATATAATTTAGAACGGGTCGATAATTTGCAACACTGAGATAGCACATTTCGACGGCGATTGGTAGCGACGATCTACTGTGAGCGATAGTGTGGATTGATGATGTGGCCTCCTGCCAATATACGTCAACAGAAAAAGACAAAACTCGGCCATTGACATGCATTGAGTGATTTGAGTGGGTATTTGCAACAAATTAAGTTATGGGGGGCAATTTCAAAACCACGGTGACATTTGGGGTGGTTTTTGCAATTTTCCCTTGATGAAAAAATTAAATTAATGTGATTTCAATAGGATCGAAGTGCTAACTATACCTTTGTATGTAATGTCCCCTCTTGTAACAAATTCTGTTGTGATTTTGTCAACATATTGGTTAAGCTTCAGTTTTCGCTATTTACCACTTCTATAGTTCTATACATGTGGCATATAATCATATAACTAATATATAGTTAAGGTTATTTCAACTCGTCTTGAACATTTGGCATATAATCCTCTATCTGAAATAATTCCACATTGATGGTTAGATATGATTAGTTGCTAGAAAACTGTCCTGCAATCAAGATGTCTATTTAAATATTAACATCATAGGCATGCTTGTCTGTTACTGTCCTTTGGATTTTTGCAAGTCATGGAGATGGGTCTTCAAAATAGGGTATTGCTGACCATGAGACATTGTATCTTACAGATATTGCGGAGCTTAATCTTCCAAAGAAAACAAAAGTTACCTTTCCAAATGGAAAAGATGATCTAATGAACATGGAGGTTACGCTTGTACCTGACGAAGGATACTATGTGTAAGTATCTTCTAGATGCTTTCTTTCAAGTTTACTATTTCCCTTAGATGTTCTATCACAACATGCTCTTAAATCACTTTATGTTTTTTTTCGTTTTTCTGTACACCAACTTGGACTGAACATTTGAACTACCACAAAATTTTACACTGAGTTGCCAGAGTGGAAGGAGGCATGGGGGCTTCTTAGGAACGTTAAATGCGTTGGACTTTTGGTTACTTGGATACATGTTTGTTGATTAACACGGTTCAAGAAGATTTACTTCAAACCTGACAATTTCTCTGGATGTAGAAAGGAAAATGCTGTTCCATTCTTTTTCAAATTTCAAATAGAAATAAAAAGAGTTAACAATTCCTGTTATAGATATGCCGCTTTTATTTTTTACTAGATGTTTCCCATTCTATCTTCCTGGAGTCCTGGACTACTATACTGAATCTTTTACCTGTACATTTTTTTTGTTCCTCTACATTGCTGTAAAAACATGGATGATATGGCATATTTACCATAAAAACAGAAGTATGGTAATTGAAAATAATTAATTTTATTCCTCTACATTGCTGTAAAAACAACATGGATGTTTTTTATTTAGACAGGGTTTAATTAATTTTTTTAGATTATTATCAATTGAAAATTTACCTTTCTAACATTCAAAATGTCTTTTATTCATAGGGGTGGAGCATTTGTTTTCAGTTTGCAAGTACCTCCTGCTTACCCTCATGAACCGCCCAAGGTTAAATGCAAGACTAAGGTAACAATGATTCCATGAACTGTAGCCGAATAATTTCTTTATGGATGCTAATATGTTGATCATTTGACCTTTTAGGTTTATCACCCTAATATTGACTTGGAAGGAAATGTTTGCCTTAACATTCTGCGTGAAGACTGGAAACCTGTCTTGAATATCAATACCATTGTATATGGTTTGAATCTTCTGTTCATTGTAAGTATTATTTTAGATTAACTGTTGACTATGTTATTTTCTATAGCTATAACTGCTCGGTAATTTATTTCTATTGGAAATATAAAGTGACACATGATTATGTATGAACCATATTGATTGCTTTTCATACAGATTATGTGTCTTAACTACTTTACCTAGCATAATACTGTTTCAAGCTTCATGCAAAATTGTTATCTTCATGGAATAGAATTCACCATTGCATTGCCTTTTCTCGCCATTATATACTAACAATCTTTATCTACAGCAACCGAATGACGAGGATCCCTTGAACCATGATGCCGCGGCTGTCCTCCGAGATGACCCAAAGAAGTTCCAGAGAAATGTTCAGATGGCGATGTCAGGTGGCTATGTTGACAAGGTCCAGTTTCCAAGGTGTAAGGTGTAAGTAAGGTGTATGCTGGTGCTTTGTGGCTTGGCTAGACCCCCTCCCTGCCTCAATATCTTCGGAAAACAATGTGGCTTAGCAAAGAAATGTTATATTTGCGTTACATTTTCTTTATAACGATGCTTTGTTGAAATGTGCTGGAATCATGCGAGCTCGCCTGACTGAGGTCAAATAATGTTTGAAACGTGGCAATCGCAAGTCTGGAATTACATTAGACCAATTGTTATCTTCATGATGTCGGCCAAAGTAGCCACAGTTACTTTACATGCGCAATGGGGGGAAATAATGGTAAATTCTGGAAATTTCGCACTTGATTTCAACTATTAAAATTCATATATGGTGATCTGCATCAGTATTAAATTTTGACTGAGAAACATGAAACTTGTACTGTTACCAGAAAATAAGTATTTGAACAGACTGGAAGTTTGTATCGTTAGTGGCTGGTTTTCTTGTAAACTACTACGTGAAATTAATCCGTGTCAAGCTGAACCAGGTTGGCATTTACCATGAGAAATTGCCGCTGTTCTTGTCGCTTGTCAGTCTGTTTTAGTTGCAGTATTGTAATCTTGTTCAGATAGTAGAAATTAGGAATTCAAAGTCGCAAAAAATAAAGATCCATGCTTGGAGGGCACTAAATGGGCTTATTCCATGCCGAGGTATTCTTGCAAAACGGCATATTGTAAGATCGAGTAGCTGTCCAGTATGTGAATCGGGCTGTGAGGATATGGAACATGTAATGTTCAGCTGCATTAGAGCAAGGGAGATATGGCGGTGTCTGAAACTCTCTGAGTTTATTGAGGAAGCACGGGCGCAAGATCGGTTAGGGTCGGCTGCTTTGGAGTATTTGTTGTGCACCGATGACAGAGCAAGCTTGATTGGGGATGTCAGTGCTCAAATACTGATCCTGGTCGGTATTTGGTATATTTGGTGGGAGAGAAGACAACGTGTCCATGGCGAAACTGTACAAGAACCTGCACGGGCGGCCTTGTCAATAGGTGTACTTGAACTCAACTACTGGAAAGCCAGGACAACAAAAATGGGGAGTGAGCGAGCAAAATGGAGCCGGCCATCTGAAGGTTTCGTCAAGTTGAACATTGATGCTGCGTTTGACCCAGATGGGCTACATGGTGCTACAGGTGCTGTTCTTAGAGATGACAATGGAAGATATATTGCTGCCGTTAATGATCGTCTGAATCATGTTGCGGATGCAGCGACTGCTGAGGCACTGGCGCTCAGGAATGGTATCACTCTGGCATGTGATCTACAGATACAACGTATCATCATAGAATCAGACTGCATGGAAGTGATCTTGACGATGCAGAACGGAGGTTTCTCGGCAACAGCAGCTTCCGCGATATATAATGAATGTATCTTCCTTTGCTCCAATTTTTCTTTGGTGACGTTCATTCACTGTCCTAGAGAGGCAAATTCTGTTGCTCATGAGCTAGCTAGATTAGCGAAGGATAACCCACCATCTGTTTGGTTGGATGAACCTCCTGTTCCCATTGTAAATGTGCTGGTGAATGATGTAACAGCTCTTTGATTAATAAAGTTACCAGAAGTTCAAAAAATAAAAAAAAGGAATTCAAAGTCGCTGATGCTACGCTCATCTTCACGTCTGTTTCATGAGAGTTGCCATGCTTCCAGTCTGTAGACAGAAGGCTTTTCATAAACAATGGTCTCTTGGATATTTCAGAAGTGTCAGTCAGACAAGCAAGGGCAAGATAGACACAGATAATTTAGCAATGGATAAGTAGCACTGACTAAACTATATATGTGATCACTTAGAAAGGTCAAACTGAAATACATACATTTCTTTATGACATATACAAATCATACTCCTAGTAAGACTAGAACATCAAAATAACGCAAAAGGGCAGACCAAAATGATGACAGAGAGGTATAGATAGCAGTAGGAAATCTTCATGTACACGTCAGTTTCATCACAGGTATGACGCCGACGCCATTTCTGAATTTTCAGTTTCTTGCTTGGCCCAAAGAACGGCGTAAATTGGGGATTGCGATGTCTCAGAATTTTATAAGGACAAGCAATGAACATGACATGATCACTAAAGATAAGCTGCACTGACTGTTGACTCCAGTACGGGATGACTGATGAGTGAGACGTGCATGTGCAAATTTGACTCTGAAAAGTTCAGAGTTTCCGGCTTGTTCTATTTAAATGGTACCATGACCAATTGACGAATGAAATCGACTGCAAATCTTTTAATGTTCAGATAAATTTTTTGGGCATAATGTTCAGATAACGTTTATCATTAAATTCCGCTCATCTATAGTGTCAGCATTGCATATGGCAGAGAGATGATGTTGAGACAATATCTACCATTTTACTCCACTTATCTTCTGGTGTCGGCATTGCATCTGGCAGAGAGACCTGTTGGTCATTGTCACTTGTCACTTGTCAGACTAAATTTTGTAGGAGCAAACTGTTCTTGCCAAATGAAGAATCATCCCCATCGTATTCATAGTTCACATCATGTAAAGTTTCAGAGCAACCAGCAATGGTAGAAATTATATTCATAAAATGTGACCCATTCAGAACCTTTGCATCCTTTTGTATCAAGATTAATAATTAACCAGCTCCAAGTCATAGTCATACCCTAAAAATCATCCCTCAAACACTACATCGAATTCCGAAGAACATAAAACTAAAATATAGACACAAGCGCACACACAAATTAAAGCAGCAACATCAACCCTCATGTCTCTTCTTTGCATCAAAGATCAAAGCTACTACCAAGAACATTGTCCTACTTCTCCATCTACCCACACAAACAATTAAACATCAAACCATAATCACCATCCCTTAACCCTTATTTATCATCATCATCATCCATGGATCAACACCCAAACCGAAACCTCTAAACCCCGGACTTGCCATCACCACCAGCAGCAGCCAATGCCATCTCATGCTGATGCCCCTGATACTTAGGATCCCTCCTAACAATTCTCTTCCAATACCAATGCTTATCAAACAACATCCATATCTCCTCAATGGGCACCTGCTTGGTCTCCGGCAAAAGGAGGATGACAAAGACAGACATGACGACGATGAGTGCGGCGAAGAGGATGAACACCCCCCACCGGAGGTGGCACATCGCGGCGAGGAAGCACTGCGCCACCGCCGCCGTCCAGAAGAGGTTGACACACACCACCACGCTCTGACCAGCAGAGCGCATCTCCAGTGGGAAGAGCTCGCTTGGAACTAGCCATCCAAGGGGTCCCCATGACCAGCCGTAGGCGACAACGAAGAGGCAGATTGCTACTACTAGCACTGTGCCTACCCCCTTTGAGAGCTCCTCTCCGTGGCCGAATTTGAGTGCCAGGATCACTGCCACCACCACCTGCAATGTGATTGTTTGAGCAATGGCTGTTAAGTCATGGAAAAATGAACAATGGAAATAAAAACAATTGATTGACAAAAAAAAGTTATAAGGGTGTTGTTTTCGGTATAAAAGCTAATGCTGGTTTTTTTTTGAAAAGACTAATGCTGGTAAATATATGCATTGAAATATTATTGAAAAAAATCAACATGGTGAATTTTTAACCATGGTTAATACGACAACAGAAACTCTAAAATAAACATGAAATTATTATTTCTCAAAATTTGAATTTTAGTTGTGTATGATGCATGATAAGCTAACAAGCAGAGGATAGGAGGTAGAAGAGTGAGAGTGTGACTGACCATGGATGAGATCATCTGGATACCAGCTTCAATGAAGAGAAACCTTCGTCCAAGGCGATCAACGACGACCATCGAAACAAGCGCTCCAACAACAAGCATCGACCCAGTAATAATCGACGAATACAACGCCGCAGAGTTCCCAAACCCAAGACTCTGAAAAATAACCGGCGAGTAGAACAAAATCGAGTTCATCCCAGACAGCTGCTGGAACGCCGGGATCCCAAGCGCGCCAATGATCAGCTGCGGCCGGTTGCGCAGCGCAAGAAGGTTCCGGAACGTTCCATCGACCTTCCTCGCCGCCTCGCTCGCCTCCTTGAGATCCTCAAACTCAGCATCCACCTTGTTCGTCCCCCTAACCTTCTCGAGCACACGCCTCGCCTCATCAAATTTCCCCCTTTCGACCAAACTATTCGGCGTCTCGGGCAAAAAAATGGCGCCAAGAAAGATCGCCGTGGCGGGACCCATTGCGAGGCCGAGAGAAAGCCTCCATCCCCAAGGATGAATCTTGTCAGTGAAATAGTTGATGACGTCGGCGACGAGGATCCCGAGGCAGGTAGTGAGCTGGAAGAGCTGGTTGACTGCGCCACGAATCTTGAAAGGGGCGATTTCAGAGAGGTAGAGTGGGACGGCCTGGTTGCCGAATCCGATGCCGACGCCGAGCAGGACGCGGCCGACGATGAGCATCGCGATGTTGGCGGCGGCGGCGTTGATTGCGCCGCCGAGGAAGAAGCTGACGGCGCCGACCATGATGCTGGCGCGGCGGCCGCGGCGCTTGGTGACGTGGGAGGCTGCGAAGGTGGAGACGAGGCCGGCGAAGTAGAGTGAGGAGGTGAAGAGGGTGAGGATTTGGTTGTCGTACTTGCAGTAGTCTGTCTCCTTGAGGTGAGCGTTCTTGCGCGCGTACACTTCCGGGAAGAACTTGATCAGGAAGTCGTCCATGGCCGTCACCCCGCCTGCACATTTTTGTTAGTGATTAGTTCATTGTTCTTCCATCTTTGTAATTTTTGTCACACTATTGCAGTTCAAGAGCAGGATGATTGTTTGCTGAAGATTGTTCGATGATTGCAAAGCAACAAGATTGCACGACTGCAAAGATTGTTAGGCCATTGCAGTAGTTATCTTTTTATCACCTTGCTAATTTCTTCGACACCATTGCAGTTGCAGAGCATAAAGGTTGCTCTTTTGTGGAAGATTGTTCGATAAATGCAGAGCATCAAGGTTGTGTTTTTGCAAAGACTGGCAATCGCAGTTGCAGAGCATAAAGATGCGACAATGCCAAAGCATAAAAGTTGGATTTTTCAAAGACTGGTAATTGCAGAGCATAAAGATTAGACAATTGCAAAGCATAAAAGTAGCACTTTCGCAAAGACTGTAATTGCGCAACATAAATATTGTCAAGAGAAAGTAGAAAATATTTAAATTATTCATGTGGTTTAAATGCATTACACAAGAGAGGACATCTCTACTGAAAATGAGAGGACAGACACTGCACGTTAAGTGGCTAACAATAGCTTCCTAATCACCCCGGACAGCTTTGCAGCAGCGTCATATTATTGCATCCCAAAATAAACATATGTACAGAGAATCAAGATAGAGACACCATGATTAACACACTCTTTTTGCCTAGACAACGAATTCTTTCTCATTCAACAGCATTAAACCTTGATTGACACTATTAACATTTAATAAAATCGCGAACAAGAATAGTCGTGGATTTTTTTTAAAATTTTTTTGCAAATGATTCCTTCAGTGATTCCGTTCCCCAACAAATTGGCCAAACTTTTGGAGAAAAGTTCAGAGAATTCAGAGACAAGCACCTTACAAAAGATCGTTTCACGAACATGAAAAGAGAAAAAAACTGGTGCAAATTCGACAAACCGAACAAATTAACACTGAATGAACAAGAACAAGATGCAGAATACTCACTGGAGACTCCAAGATCGTAGCCGAAGAGTGATCCTCCAAAGGAGCCGACGATGCAGGCGAGGATGAAGTATCCGGTGATCTTCCCCTCATACTGCTCCGCCCTGCCGGCGATGGCAGCGCCGCCGCCGCCGAAACCTCCTGCCATCTCTCCTCTCTCTTTCTCTCCCTCTCACAGAGATTCAGAGAGAACTCGTCCTCCTCTTCTCCTCAAGAAACTTCAGAGCCTCAAATCTGTTTATACACAATTTCTGAATCTCTGAAAGTGTGAAAGCAACAACAATAAGAAGTCGACAGAGAGTCAGAGAGTGTACAGGGAGAGAGAGTGCAGTGCGAGTCAACAGAGCTCGAGTCAGGGAAACAGCCAAAGCGTGAGAAAACAAAACATGGCAAGAAAGAGACGGACGACGACGATAGGCAGAGCCAAATTGTTCAAAGAAAGATACCTCTCGTCTTGGACTCTTCAGCCTAAACAACTGCAACTGCAACAACAGCGGCACGCAACAGAGATTAAGACTATAAACAAGGAGTTAATCACTTGTTTAATCAAGCCGCCAACGCTAATCTAATCTCAATCTGGTTGGGCGACGAACAGCAGGGCAGAACAGAGCAGAGGAATCAGGGGATCGAGAGGCAGAAGAGTGAAGAGGATGGTGGCGGGGATGCGGGGGAGTTATATGGTTACGCGCACCCCGGGTCTTGTGCTGCGTGCGGTTTTGGGGTTTGGTTGTGGATAATGTGTGGTTAGCCAGTTTTAACCATTGGTATTGGTCGATCTGGTTTTGGATAAAAATAAATTGTCCACTAGGTAGGGACGTGACAGTGTAAAAATGATGTTATCCGGTTGATATGAGTAAGATTTAGAGATTTATTGTGGATCACGAGGTGCCAGGTGTGGAGATTGATTTAATAGCTCCCAGGTTGTTACATGTACTCTCTCTACATCTTTTTTATTTGACGTTGGTCAGTATAAATGTAACATAACTAATGTCAAATATATAAAATCAGAGAAGTACTTTTTATTAGAAATATATATTTTTAGTTTTATAACACGTTAGCAATGTTGTTAGCTGATTAAGATTGAGCACATATATAGCCTTGATTCTTAATTCAATGTTTGCAATATAAGCAGGTTTAAATCATCAGGTTTAGTGTTTGTGTAGTACCAATATGCTAATTATAGAATGTTTTGACGTTGTCAAACCTACCTTTTTTTTTTTCCTTTTACAAGAAGTTTTCATGCTACAACCCCACATAGAGGCATAATAAACGGCAGCGACTAGAGACATTGAAAAAACAAAACAAAGTTTATGGGCCTTAGTAGAAATTTGGGACACTTTGCATATTTTCCTATTTTATTCAGCTTAAGCTGGCTTCAGTCAAAGCTAAGAAGTACGAATTCAGCCAGGTAGCGTGTACTTTGATATTATTTTGACGTACGCGCGGCAATTTTTTTTTATATATTTTTGAGAGGAGCATTTTTTATTCAAAAACGAACAAGCTGGACAAAACAATCATGAAGTACACTGCAGATGGGTTAACATGAAGTAGACTGCAGATGGTTTGGGTTACTTTGTTGGTTGTTTGGCGATGTAGTTCACACAATTGGGGTGTTTCTCAGTTCAGCCTATTGGGGCGTTTGTTTTGTGCAGTTGTGAACACCCATGGCGTACACCTTTCCTAGTTCACATTGAGACTATTTGGACATATTATCCGTGTACGGGTGGTAGCGTGAGTTGTGTCGTGTACCTAGGCCTCGTTTTACACATCAGATTTGCCTATAAATACCACATCAAATTTTTCGACACATTTATAAAGCATTAAATATTGATTAAAAAGAAAACTAATTACATAGTTGTCTGGAAATCACAAGATGAATCTTTTGAACCTAATTAGTCCATGATTAGTCATAAGTGCTACAGTAACCCATATGTGCTCATGATGACTTGACTTAGTTAGGCTTAATAGATTTGTCTCGCGGTTTATGAAATTAGTTTTGTATTCGTGTCCAAAAACTCCTTCTAACATCCGGTTAAACGTCCGATGTGATACCAAAAAATTTTCCTTTCGTGAACTAACCAGAGCCTTGAACGTTATTCTCGAAATGCTACTTTGATTGTTTGACAAAGATAACAGGTCACTCCTTTTGTTTTATGTAACTGAAAAGGGGATCCCAACTGAATCATATGCAGCAAACAACTAAGGCAAAGAATTAACGTATGCTCCATAGATTCATTGTTGCTGTTAACCCTTGCGATTCACTCAATCGAATTATCTGCTCGAGCATATGGAGCTTTCTGAGAGCAACTTTTTTCGAGAATACGCCAAGATTGTGTATCATTGTATTAAGATTAAGAGGAACAAACCAAGTATTACATGATTATAACCTGACAGGAAGGCTATAAGCAGAAAGAAAAAAAAACATACCATACAACGTGCCAACATCACCCCACACCCTAAGGAAGCGGCCTAGTGCCAAAACGGTCACTAAAAAGCAAACCAAACAAAGCTAGGACTAGAACAGACAAAAAAAGACCTCCAAAGCAACGCCTTCAAGAAGGTTACAACGCCAGAACGCCGTCGTCACCCGTCCAAGGATTAGACAAGGTTTTCACCTGGAGGATTGAGGGGTAGGGAGGTACCTCAGACAGTGCCCTCAACAAGTTTTGCAACTGCCAAGGATATCACACGCTATCGGCCAAGGTAAACTTGGATGAGCTTTCACTCGGACTTGCCCGCATCCCATCTGCCACGACCTTCGATGTCCACGAACCAAGCAAGCACGTGGTTGCCCAAGCACAGATGCCCCTCCACTGGCTCGGGGCCCCAGATCCGACGGCAACTTCACTGATCACATCTGCATCATCACCGCCATCACCACTAAAGCAAACAGCGACGCCATGAGAACCTGGAGTCCACCTGAGGAGGAAGGAGGAAAGGAAAAGGGGAAGGAAAAAGAAAGGGGGAGAGGGAGGAGAGAGAAGAGCCGTCGACAGCGTCGCTTCACCCGGCCGCCGGCGCCACCAAGGACAGCCGACCGACCCCGTGCGCGTGTTGCTCGGGCCACCCGCGCCACCCACTTGCGCCACCAGCCGCCGACGCCCCTGAGGACGGCCGGCCGACTCCGCACACGCCCTTGGGTCGCCCGCGCCGCCCACGCGAGGCACAAGCCGCCGGTGCCGCTGAGGGCGGCTGGCCAGCCCCTGCGCGCACCGGCCACTACGCCGACGTCGCCCCGGCCCACCGCTGCCAGATCCGCCGGAGGGAGGCGTGGATCTGGCCAGGGCTGACCTCTCCTCGCTAGATCCAGCTGAGGACGGCGCGGATCTGACCGGAGACACCTCCGCCAGGCCCTGGCGGCGCCCAGATCACCGACGGGTTGTGGGGAGGGAGAGAAGAGAGAGCCCCGCCGCTGCTGTCGTTGTTGTCGGCCGGCTTTGCCGGCAGCCGCCCGGACTGCGGCGCGGCAGGGAGGAGATAGGAGGGTGAGGCGGCGGAGATGTATCGTCTCCCGAGTCGCCCTCAGTGGAGGCGACTTGGGGGAGGTCATATCTGAGGTTGGAAGACTTGTGAGAGCAACTAGTGCTCAAAGTTTGCATTGCTTTTACCAAGCAAACCTTTAACTATACGAGTCTATGAGAGTATGCCTAGAAGCATAAATAAAGATCATTAAGGGACGCATCGAACTACTCTGGGCCTCCTGGAGAACTTTTGCTCTGCTTCTCGTGGTGTTCTTCTGGCGTTCGCAGTTCTGTTTCGGCCTGATGCCGAGATGATCTGTGTCAGTTTTTCAACTATGGATTGCAACATGACCACCGTTGTGGAACACGGAGATCCAACGATTAGAGACCAATATCTCCCTGTATGCTTTTTATCTGATCTATTTCTTGCACTTCTCGGCATGTGGTGCACAGCTCATTAAAAAACTGTGTTCGAAAAAAAATATTTTGGAATTTTGGCTTGGAAATGCATTTACATTTTTCATTCAGTCACCTTAAGTTATTTTTGAGTCAATTTTATATGTCTACTAGCATAGTGCCCGTGCGTTGCAACGGGAAAACTAAAACTGTAATAAACTTTTACAATCTATATATGCCCGTAAAAACACATTCATCGCACAGATATAGATATAATAGTACGTAAACCAGATTTATTTATCTTTTTTTAAAACAGATCAATCATATCTCCTATTGTAGCTCATGATCCATTCCATGTACTTGGTGCTACCACCAAAGAGAGGTGTTTACTGTAGGAGCACTTCACAAAAAATTAAACAGTAAACACCACACGTGCTACTATTTCAAAGTATATTGACAAAACACATCAGCGTTAATAAACTGGATCAAGAATTAATCTAGAAAAGATTATCTAGTGTTGATTATGAGCAACTCTTTGATCTTGAATTGGAAGAATTTCTTCACGGACAATAATTACCCTTGCTTCCATTGCTCTCGCGTACTGTTAGTATTGATGAATAACACAATATACAAATGAAGTCTACGTGTGGAGCAACATATATATGGTGCATATCCTGAGAGGAAGTCCAGCACCATGTAACACAATCTTGGTTATCTTCTTTTCAACTATGTTGATATCCTACTTCCATCCATCGATAAGAACATTTCCATATACCGGGATGTCCTATACCCTGAGCTCTTCTTACTACATGCATGCATCCATTTATCGATTACCATGCACATTGGCAGCAGTTTGATTAGCTTTGTTTTTTTCCTTGCGATTGCAATTCCAACCATGGTTTCGATCTCCTGTTCTTGTGAGGATTGCCCTCTATCTGCTTCACGTAATATCCACCGGCGCAAGCCAACACGTCCCAGTGACTTCTCCATTGTCGGGGTACTCCGAGTAGGATCTGTTGACCAGCACCACATGACATATCGATCAATCTGTTCGATTAGTTCGTGGCCAACAACAAATTTAATGGAGATGGATATTGACGAGACGAATGCCCCGATCTGCATACATGGGTCTGTTTCCGCGCGAGATTTTCTCGGAACACCGAGCGAGCACGTCGCGCATGCGTGGGTCTGTTTCCGCGTGAATCTTTTCATGGAAAGATGAAAATACGCCAACGTACCAAAACGTAAAGGTCAGAAACATCTTTTATTTTTATAATAGGTATAGATATACCGCGAATCTCATATATAAAATGGTATTACGTAGTAGGCAACTTCCATCATTTAGATTGTTGTGAGAATATTTTGCGAACCGATTGACCCTTTCGTTAGTGAAAGATTATATATGAAAGGACTAGTAACGTCATCTTGCTGCGGCCCTTCACTGCCGGCAAATGACATTACTAGAGCCCTGTGCATCTACTAATCATGTAGCACAATGCAATGTTCCAGTAGGATAATGGTAAATTGGTAATAATGCAGGTTTGGTTGTTCTTAAAAGAGAACAATGGTTGGCAATTTTGGATGGTTGTTTTCGTAGAACATTAATATTAATCATGCTGGAGAAAGATTCTCTTATCTGGGGGGATAGTCCTGAGCTGTTTCAACTAGTACTAATCTAAGGAGTTGAACAAGATATTTGATGCTACAGCCTACAAGCATGTTTTAATTTTGTTAAGCCCCAAGATTGTCAGTCACTTGTCATCCTTCCGGTGACAGTCATCAGTGCTTGTGCGTCTTTAACGCAACGGCCACGTTGTCCATTTTGTGCACATGAACAGACAAACTTATCCAAGAGCTGTCTGGTTTACATAGAAATTATTTAAAATTGGCATCTTCTGAGAACTACTTTCTTCTTCAGGTATATGACATACGAATGAGAAAATGACTTCCGTTGGATTTCATTTAGCAGATGTCATCTGCACAAAGGGGAAATACATGGGGGCTGTTCCGATGTTTCTAAACAAAACAGTGCCGATAGTTTTCTACAATATTTTTCTCTCTTTTTTTACATACTTTTCGAATGTAAACGGAGCGTTTTTTTTCAAAAAGTTTCTACACGAAAGTTGTCGAAAAAAGCAAACTACTTTATTTTTTTATTTTTCAAGTTAAAAATAGCTAATACCAATTGATCACATGCTAATGACTTTTTCGTTTTGCGTGCCACCACTATAATCCCGCTACTCTGGAAACAATATTAAGTAATTTTTAATTCATAATTATAAATATAAATTTGTACTCGCCTTAAACTGTTTGTACAAATCCCATTCTGTGAGAAGAATACTAACCTCATTAAGAATATAAAACTATGATGGGAAGGCAAATAAGGAACCTTGTTTAGCGTTTTTTGTGCTGGTACAATCTTTACTGTACGTTGGGATTTATAGCAACAGCTGAACAACATATAATGAGCGGACACGATACAGTTTGAAGGTGTGCTGAAAGACAGTACGTTGAAATTAGAATAAAGGGGCTATACATATCAACCAAAAAGAAAAAATGCTTACACAGGGTACTGTTGCAACATGCACGATCAATCTTTCTAGGCGCAAACAAAATTAGGTATATAAAGATATTGCTGATGAGATAATCACAGATGCATATGACTTACATATAGGGCATGTACAATGGTTGTTGTCAGGGGGGTTTTGTTGTCATGCAAACATATCTAGTGATATGAAAGATGGAGGAAAACAAAATAGTTGCTACACATGACAATGGCTCAGAGTCAACTGTTAGCATTTATTATATATGAAAAATTATGTTGTATGGAGTCCAGTAAAAAAAGAAAACTAATAAAAAAATATTTGGTACATTAATAATTAAGGACCTTATTGTCTTAACTTTTTTTTAAGGATATCTTATTGTCTTAACTGTTGTAACGAAATAGCGCTAGTTAACGTATAGATTGTATATGTCTACCTGCCTTAGTGGATCAACAAATCGACAAACCTAAAATTAATTTGGATTTTGGTATAGCATTCCCACGGCTTATGTTGTTTCAGATGAAAATCTATAAAGGATCAATCCAAGTGAAATATCCGAATCAAATCTTTCTGAGCAATTATAGCCGCAGGATCAATTAATTAATTTGTATCAATTCTTGGAAGAAGAAACTGTGAATCCATGAGAGTACGTGATGACACCTTAGTTCGCTCGACGTAGATGGAGTTCTGCCTACAGGCGCGGGCAATCCTCGGGTGCACGGCGAAGGAAATCGAAGTAGCCGCCGTGACACCGTCTCTTGTCACGATCACTCCTCTATGCATGGTAGAGATCCATAGGTGCCAATTAGGGTGGGGGATTAGATTAGTTGATTGGGGCAAACGTGAGATCGATATCTGCACAGTTACCGCGTAGTATTAGCTAGATTAGATGGTGGGCCAAACGTGAATTAATTTGGTTTCCATGGTAATCTACGGCTATGATATCGTAATATATTTAATTAACGGTTAGATTTGTCTAATTAATATGGAAACTCACTCATAGAAAATATCCAATTAGTATATATATATAGATAGACTAGAACAGAAGTACCCTTGTTCCGCATCTTCGTACACAGCGGCGTCAATGCGTCATGTCTGACTTACAAGCCCGCCGTGCTTCTGCCCCTTCATCTCCACGAGCTCAGTGCCCCCGACTAGCTCATCGAGGGGTGGAATGCATTAGCCTAGCCATCACTACAGTTCGCCTTTGACGATTGAGAAACTTGTAAAAATCAGACGTGATATGCTACCGGGATTCCTCGAACCCCTTCTGGCTCACACGGGAAACGATAGCTGGTCATGCCATGCTAAATCCTGTTGCCTACCAAGCCTAAATTCTCAATGAGCAGATACATTAGGATATCATATATATTTCCTAGCACTTAATTTAGTATATGTTGACTGAGCTATTATGTTTGTAGTCTCCTTGAATCTTCGCTAGCCAGCTAGCTTGCAGCATCCTAAGGGTCTGTGGGTTGTTTATAGAACCTCGAAATTATCATGCAGACAGATATAAAGACAGCGCATACAACTCATAAACAGAGGGATCATCTATAAGCTGTTTAATACTTTGCATGTAGCTTAGATCAACTACAATTGTACTTGTATGTACATTGTGTGGCTATTTAATAGAAAAAATATGAAATTTAAATAATAGAAACACGATTACAATAATTTCAAATTGCAACCGATGACCATTTAAATTTCAGAAATTGACCGCACATGCACATTCACATTCAGACGCAACCATTCACATTCAGATCTTGAGAACATTGATGAACTGTCTTATGAACTTCACTAATACAAAAACTTTGGAAGTTTGAGGACTTCAGAACTTAAAGTAATTTTCTGAACTTTCAGAAATTAAGTAGTTCGGACATGACGGAAACTGAAACTGAGAAACTAAATTTAACTTCACTACATTTCAGTACTACAGAACTAACTAAATTTCAGTTTAAATATTTCTTCAGAATTTCAGAACTTCTGAACATTTCAGGCCGCTATTGAATTCCTAATTTCCTGCCATCGTCTAGTTTCCCCTGATGATGAACATCAGCATTGCGAAAAAGCATAGTTCAATGAAATACTCGGGTACCTCTGTTCCACAAACAAACGACAAAATATGCAGAATTTTATACTGAAATTATGGAGAAGTTTGGTGTTTTTTTTGTTGGTCAGCAGTCTTGATGAGAATGATAAGTTCACCTGAAGGAGCGTTGTTTGGCCTCATTAATCTCCTCATGATATCTGGCCTGAGGAACTTCCAGCAGATACCAAGCAGGATTAATATGACTATGATGAGAATGACGATGAACGCCAGGAAGACCGCACTGGCATTTGGGTTTGCCATTGTTGATGCCTATTTCTGCATATTCATCCAACCAAAAGTACTGATACACCACTCGAATAAAATTTCCAGCAAAAAAATGTTCTTCAAATCACAGGGTGAACGGACTGCACGTATGCAAGAAACAAGAGAATTACGACAAAGTTCAGCTCCTCCGCGCGGTCGAACATGGCGCGGTTGGTATCCGTGCCTTCCAGCTGCTGCACGGTGCTGATGAGGTCGTCGACCGCCTCAAGGAACGCATCCGCGACCGCGGAGTCTGCCCAAATCAGCCCATCCATCGCCACGAATTGCGGGGAAGGCGGCGGCGGAAGCGTCGGGGACTCCGGCAACAACCAACGAGTGCTCCCCTCCTACCGGCGGCTGGACCAGCATCCCACAGCGGCGGTGGCGGTGGCGGCGGCTAGCTCCATTCCACTCCGATCTGGAACTATGGCTCCACCTCCACGCGGCTTCGGGGGCGAGTGGTTGGGCACTGCGGGGAAGGGGAGAAGGAGGAGGAGGAGAGAGGATGACTTGGCGGCGTATGGCCGAGGGCAGGCGGGAGAGCTAAGTGCGCAGGCGGGATCTGACTCCCCGTTGCCTGGTGTAGACGCGCCGTACAGCACGCTCGCAGCCGTCGGCTCTGCCTGGGAGAACGGGAGGAGGCCGTCGCGTGGCGAGGCGACGGGCAGGCCGTCTCTGGGCGTCGGTGGGGTGTTTTTTTTTTTGTAAAATGTCCATCATACAGACGGAGGATAGAGACGCGTTGTATATGCCCTAAAGCTCTAGCAGGCACAGGGGATACAAGCCAGCAGCATGTAGGCTGCGTTCATTTTGAGACAAACGGAAACTGTGGGCACAGTGATTTTCGTATGGCACGTTTTTCAAACTGTTAAACGGTGTGTTTTTTGAAAAATTTTTCTACATAAAATTTGTTTTAAAAAATCAAATTAATCTATTTTTAAAGTTTAAAATAACTAATACTTAATTAATCATATGCTAATAATGTTTTTTTTGTTTCGCGTGCAAATACTATTCCGAGTGGAAGGAGCTGAAATGAACGCAGCCGTAGTGTTCTATTCTATAGTAGCAATTCAGTTGTAGGCTTTATAATTGTATGTTGCTTTTATAGTAGTATTTAATTTTCTCGTGGTGATTTTTTTCATTTCGCAATTGCATAATGTGGCTAGCTGAAATTAATGTAAAGTTCAAAATTTTCATGCAGTATAAATTCACGTAAATGACATGCTACTCTTCCAATAATAAATGCGTTATGGTGCACTCACTACCAGAATCCACCGGTGTCTCTAGGGCCAAATACTCTAGGAACATAAGAAAAACTCTAGGGAACATGTTTTCCTAGAGTAAACCCTAGGGAACTAACCCAAGGAAACCATTCCACGGGAAAGAAGCTGTTCCCTAGAGTTTTTGTGTAAAACTCCTGGGAAAGACTTGTTCCTAGGGTTTTCTTACCCTAGGGACAACTGTACATGTGTCAATGTAAAGTGTTTTCCCTGTTTCTAGCCACAATAGAAATAAATAATATTAGAGTACTTGTGGGGTCAGACCAATTATTTTGCCTTACCGCTATGTATGTGTCTATATATGTTTATCAACACACAAAGCTTTTGTGTGTTTGTGGAAAGATGTGATTTAGTTAAAGCTTACCTAGTGAATCAATTTTGGTGCTTAAACTTATCTAAAACTCCATACTTTACCATCAATTTGAAAACCAGCTATTCTTCACCCCAAAGATTTAAAAACGGATAAATAACACGATAAATTATATTTGTTAGTATGAATTTCAAATTACGTGAGTTCAACAGTTTTTTCTCAGATGTGACATTTTCCGGAGGTTTACCTTGCCTACTAGCTAGATCTGTCGACACAGATCCGATCAGGGCACCAATTGAATGCAGCTTCTAGTAGAATAGAATAGAGTAAAGCAAGTTGGATAGAAGAGCTGAAGATGGCCTTTGCTCTCAGTATGGCGTGGGCATCGAGCTGACAATGGCAAGAAGAGCCGCCGCCACCACGACGATATGAATCGATGGCGACACGAACAAACCTGAGAAAATAGACTGGGGTGGAAGAAAAAATAGACCTAAATTATGAATATAGCTTTATTGAAATAGTCCTAAGAATATAATATATATAGGAGTACAATGGCAATATTACGGAGTATAAAGAGACCTAAATATCTTGATGAAACACATGAAACATCTAGTATGAACACATGAAACTGTTACCTTTCTTCCCGGAAATGCGCGTGGTCGGAGTTTTGCTCTAACAGTAAACTATTGAGAAACTATGTCCAATTTCCCATTTCCTCTCAAGCTCATAGTATAGGAGCGCTAGCTGATGGTTGTTCTTTCTAAATGCCTCTGTGATAATGGCTTGGATTATTTGTGATGACTTTGTTCTTTATAAAGGTGTGTGAGGTTCTTCACACATTATTGCAAAAGATTCTTTCACTATGGTCGACGTTCTAGGTGTGTGACCCTTGACACTCTCATCAATCAAAGTGGTAGCACCGTCGTCTAATGCCAGGCATTATTCTAGTTCCTGAGTGAAATCCAATGGTGGATGGGTATGTGAGTACCAGGGATTGGAATGAAGGAGCAAGGAGGCTGTTTAATGAAAATGGCCGAGACATCTGATAGTACAACGTATATTGTTGATTGATGGGTATTAAAAGGCATGAAAGATGGTAGTTGCGAGACCGTCGTTTGATAAGCTGGAGAACTGAGATCTATTCGTATGATCAAAGAAGATATTAGGGTGGGTGTGCAAGCGCAAGATGCTTACATTAGAGAGGCTTTCAGATTTTAATTTATATCCAAATTACCATTTTTTATTTTCCGAGTATGAAGAAAACGTACAGGCAGCACACCATGCGCGTACGTGCTATTTATACATGTACTGATGCACATCATATCCACACAATTGAGTGCAACGCCTAACACAAAACAATGCTATCACTCTGAAATTAATAATCGTCGACATAGGTTGGATAGATGCCTCATGACTTCATCATCATGCCTCATGACAACGTAGTTTTTCATGGTAAAAATAACGAAATCCATTATATGTATAGCGAAAATTTATTCTTCAGAAACTGACCACATCTATTTTTGCTAGACAGTCCTCTAATAATAACTGTGGCACACATCATAGACAAGAAAAAAGAACGTGCCGCACACACTAATAGAAAATAAACAGAGGAACGAACAGTATTGGTCGATGAACTACAGTTTCCCGATGAAGTAAAGTGGCAGTTGGTCAGACCGAGACAAAATCGACGTTACTGTACCAAATAAATTCGAAATTATGGAAGCGAAAATAAAATTTCGTTCTGGGTTTGTTCATTGAATTCACCTTCTGATGCCTCTCAAACATATAGCGCACGTAAGGATATTTGGTTAACATTGCTTCCAATGCAAGATGCCAGTCGTATTGGTGAACCACCCGATCTCTCGGATATTTTTTATTGACCAGTACATTACTAGCTCATGCATTGCGAGCTCTTCCTGTACTCGACCCAATACGTCTCTTGCATCGTGAGCTTGTTGTACTAGTGCCAATTCACAGGTAGTTCACACTTGTATACCCTTGTCTTCGATCACCATAATTTTATTTTTTCTGTTCTACCTATACTAATTGGATACTTTATAGGAGCTCTCACGTTAATCAGAAAGATCTGGCCGTTAATCAGATGTACCAGATTATAACAACCGTAGATCGTGTTAATAATCGACATTAAAAATTTTAAGATGCCACAACAAATTTAATCAGGATGCCACAACAGATTTAATCAGCCGGATACGGAGTTAGTTAAGTAGAGATTTAATCAGCCATCCGGAAACAAATTAAGTGAGATATATCCGACATATAAAGTCCTCCCTAGGAAAATTTGTTAGTTTGAAATATGTCTGACATGTAAAGTCATCTTCTTCGTCGACGTGTGCGATTACCACCATGGAGCTGTGCCGGCATGCAGCATGCAGCAGCGCTGATCGGCGATATATAGCACGGCCACCGCGTCATAATCGTCCTCAAAGACAGAGAGTTCGGACAGCAATCAAGCAATCATGTAAATAATGGCCAGCAAAGCAATCCTGCATACGGACATGGTGCCTATGTACTCACTCTATACAGGTCAACAAATGATTACTCATATCTATGATCTTTAGATTTCCATCGCATTATTTGCTTAATTAGTCTATTGCTGAGTATTACAAAACATTTCACCATCTATCTACACCTATTATAATTATGTATTTTGTAGGAGATTAATCCGGATAAATTAGAGTTAATGTTTGGACTGTAGGATCTCCTACAAAGTGCCTGATCGATCTGGCCATTGGTTTTCTGATTACTATAATTATAACTGAAGATCTAACGATGAAGTAGATTTTAAAGCCCATTATTCGTTTCTATGCATTCTGCTATTTGTTTGAAATATCTTTATCTGTTTCTCGGATACAATCCCAGGTATATCGATCTAAATTTTCAAATCCACAAACTCCTCTCAAGACTGTCATCTACCGTTTGTTAAATACTAGCCCGTGTATTGCACGGGTTGACGGCTAATATATATAATACTGGGGAAAAAGCTAAGACCGCCAATAGCAGTCATCGCAGGGTAGCGTCACCACCAAACCTTTTCTCAAAGTCCTGACGACTTTGTCTGCGCCAAGGAATTAATAGGAATTGAAATTCTACACTCTGTTGAATGAATATTTATACAGCTTTGAAATTTCTGAGCAAAACATGGTCCAGGTTTCATTACAGTGCGGTTACTACCTAGTAAAGGTAATTGCCCACCCATCGTCTGTACAAAAACAGCAGAGCCATGTGTAGATCCCAAGAGCCAAATGCCATTACAGAATGCTTTGTATATGAAGCGGCACTTCAGTAAGCTGCACGCTACCAGCGATCTGCTTAAGCATACACCAATGTTCAGAAAGGCCAAATTAATTTCTCCCACGAACATCAGCATTGAGGCCGTAGAATGTATGGCTAACATTTTCATGATACATCCCAGTCCTACTGCACAGGGATCAGATGTGTGCATGCATGCATGGTTCTGCTATACGGTACCGCCGTCCTCTTCCTCAATACACTGATGCTTCTTAGGTTCTTTCTCTCTACTCCTCAGACTGCTGATCTCCAGATCAATCTGCTCCATCGAAAGGTAGTTGTTCTAGATTTATGATTTAGGTTGGCTTTGTTGTGCTCTCTTTGTATGCGCATTGGGTGCCTACGGTTTTGTGATATTAATAGCGAGAGGGAGTTTACCGTCGATGAGGACAAGGAAGTACCAAATATGAGTCGTTCATAATGGGATGCAAGTGATTGATTTGTACCTGGTGGTACCAGACCTTAGTACACCTAGTACTAGGGTCCGAATTGAAGGGCAAGTAATATGTGCATGATGAATTGCCGAATACACTCTTGTCAAATCTGGTTTTATTCATTGCATGCCCTAACGTCCCCTTAACCAGACCATTGTTTACGAGTTGCCGGTTAATTCATTAATAGACGTGCATTCCGAGATCACTTTTTCCTCCGACTACTTGGGAGCTCAGGATGGTTTCACATTCTATTTCACTACCCACTAGAGATTTCATTTCATCGTCTCATCGTGTCTGCCACTATATGTTGTCACATATGCCTTACACCTCCTAGGCGAATAGGATCTCCTTTACCACCAGTCCTCCACACAACTATTCCTCATGGTGTACGTCCTCAACCTAACCTATCACAGTTGGAAGTCATTTCATGCCGCTTATCTCTCGGCTTCCATGGAGTTGGGTTAATGGCAGTGCCAGTCTTACCATCGACTTGAATGACCGCTTGCACCCCCTGATTTGACTTGATTGGACATCCTACCCCTATCAGAAGCACTTGGATCTCCATTGCAGACATTCACTGGCATCGCGCCACCTATAGGTGCTTGTGTCCTAGTTGAGAAACCACTTGGATCTAGCTAGTCCACTTATTTTAGCATTCAATCAAGGCTGACTTTAAACTTTTGAGTACCCTAGGCAAACTCGACACTATTAGCTCTTAAGGTATTTTTTTGGTTCTAAAGTATAGTTTTATTTTGTTCTAAAGTATAGCTTAAAAACAGACATCCTCTCTAAAGAAACACCACTAACATGATATGCAAAGAAGATGAAAATGGTATTTAATTCTTGACATATAATTTTGATATTATAAAAAGATGACAAATATGCAATGTCTCTTATAAAAAGAAATTCGGTCATTTCTTGGTGCAAAATGATTCGTATATGACTCATCTATAGCCAATTTGTGATTCAATAAATTGTTCTCGCTTTATTTTGTTCCTTTTCTGAGCACCTGACAAATGCATCTTAGGGAACATTTTAAACATCTGAAATCGCGAATTGTGAAGTAATGTGAACAACAAGAACAAAATAATCTAAACTAATTTTCTATCTGAATAGATTAACGATGCAATGACCAGAACGACAGGATGAGGCATAGTCTGTACTCTGCAGTCTCACCTGGCTACTGGCTGTATGAAGGATTTGAATCACAGATTACTTGATCGCTTGATCCCTTATCCAAAGATCACCAGAGCGAGCCTCTAGCACAATGTGAATCGCCGCGGTCACGCGCTCGCACTCATGGCCTCCTGTGATCAACGATTCGTGTGGCTGCGCCATCTTGGGCTATTCCTAATCGATGGAAAGGCCAACCGAGCCATGTTTTTTTGGTGGGTGGGTGGGGTGAGGATGGCCCCCTCTGGCTCAGGACCCTAGCCGGCTACCCCATAAGAAGCAGGTGGGAGAATAATATATTGATTCATGTAAAAAAAGATCGATGAATTGGTTCTATATGCAGATTATGAAAAAGTATTGAAAAATGCAGATATGGCAAAAACATACTATGGTTCTAGCTGGCAAAGGAAATTTTAAGGTTGAAGACAGAAACCTGAAGTACATTGTGTACTTGAATGCAAGACATTGTGATTACAGAAAGTAGGATCTCACAGGAATACCTTCTAGCCATGCTATCTCTCATGCCTAAGAAACTAGAGATCATTGCTGAGTATTGCCAGACACTCTCCAAAGCATATGGGTTCTGCATTTGGCCTTGCAGTTTAAGTGAGGTGAGGATTGGATGAGATTATTGATCGCACGTTAAACAAGACAAGTCATTATTACATGATTAATTAATTATTAATTATTCTAAATTTCAAAAAGACATATATTTGTTTTTTTAACATGAGCAACTTTTTGTATAAAAAGTTTAGCGGCTTAGCTAAGTAGGTTGCACAAGATAATCTGAGTAGCCATTTCACTTAGGTAGGAAAAAACTTGGCCTCAAGCAAGATGGCAGGTCACCAAAGCCCAGAAATTAAGAAAGCACCATATAAGTCCCAGGCAGACATGGGCCAATAATATTCAAGCATGGCGTGGAGATGTAATCCAAGTATTGCAGACAGTCTAGCCACAACCTAATAAAGTGGATCTGTGAACGTCGTATGATAAAAGTAGGAGTCAGGCCCAACCAACAACCAAACAGGACGGCTTCAGCAACTACTGAAAATTCTGAGCCTATTCAACACAGAGGTAATGCCATTTTCACTTCGATGATTTCCTTTAAAAATCTCATCATTCAATTGACAAGGTCTTGTTTTGCAGGTGCTAACTCAATCTCAGGTGCATACACAAGAGCAATTGTGTTCACTGGTAGATAATGCAATGGTCTCACGGAAGTTATCAAATTCATAGTACCTGGGTCTCTACCTTACATTCATATTTTCATGACAAACCAACAAACTTTAAGGCCAATGCTTCTCACCAACAAACAAATTAAGGACGAAAAAACTAGAGCAACCCCAGCGAAAATGCTGGAGGTGATGCTCGAAAGAAGAGAGTTACCAAGAAGAAGAAGAAGGAGGATTTTGCTGCTGGTTCTAAGAATTGACTAAGTGTGTCGGATTGTAGATGTTAATGCAGACCACATAGATGGAGGCATGGAGCCAAGCTGATGGCATACTTTCTTTTGTAATGGCAAACCAATCAATGGGTGGCATGGTATATTCTATGATGCCAAAGTGATGGAGGCATATTTATTCTGTGATTGCAAGTACTGATGGATGCTCAGTCCAAACCAACCTAAAATGGCCTAATCCACCATGCACCATTTTAGGGGCCCACTTGCCAATAAGCCAGCTGAAGGTGATGGAGAGAGGAGCTAACCAGGGGTAGGCCGAACCCTTGGTTCAGCTGAACCACCTCTAGCTCCTCTGATCCTAGCCTTCCAAGTGGCGACTCCAGGGGTTCTTCCAATAACGATTGTTGGCGTTACCGATCTTCCAACCGTCATAAACAACTATAAAAGGAGGAGAAAGTCTCACTCACAACACACACAACTCTTTGGAGTACTCTTTTCTTTCTATTTAGGTTTAGCTACTTCTTCATAGTAGAAAATAGGTAGGGAGTGAGGAGAAGCTCTAGAGGAGTGCTTAGAAGTTTGGCACTCTCTCCGACTTTTACCTTGTGAATGCAACTTTTTTAGGAGGAATTCTAGAGGAGCAACGAAGCTGTCGGTACACTATCCTCTAGGTTTGAAGAACCTTCTTATGTTATTTGGAATCATTTCTTATGTTATTTAGTTACTTAGTCTAAGTGAGATAAATTTTTATCTTTGCGGGTTTTTTGTTTCGTATTCATAGTAAGTGCTCTAGTATTAGGACTCTGGATAAAGAAGAAAATTTCTACACAAGTACTATGATAGTAATTAATAACTTACGCTTATCAGGGTTACCGATAAGGGATATCCTCATTACCCGGAGTCATAAAGTATACGAGAAGTCATACCCAATAGTACTCAACTAAGACTTGGCTAGGCCCACCATCTACCATAACTTATACTGAATCATACCTTGTCTATGGAAGATGTTCCAGATAAGAAAGTGCGAGAAGAGTTCTATATGGAGACTATAAGGACTACTCGGATAGTATCCATATTGGTCTCCCTAATCCTACTTAAATAAGGAGACATGTATGGGTATAAATACAAGACCCCAGGGGGGAGAAGGGAGATCAATTTAGCCACCACGTAGTCCATGATATACGAAGCCGGAGTAGCAGAAGCTCAAGTCGCCGAGTTCCCTAGTCGAATTCCTCGACTACGATCTCGCCAATTCCACAAGTCCACATATTGTACTCTCTGTGATTAGGGGATACCCCACATATAATCCATATAAACTAGAGTAGGGTTATTACATTCCCAGGGGCCCGAACCAGTATAAAAAACTTTGCCTCCCTCTGTGATGATGTTGTGTAGCATAGGTCCTTACGTCAATGTTCCCCCGTTATCTATATACCCGGTCTGTGGATACAAACCATTAACAAGGCTTGATATATAGGTTAGAGATTACATTTGTTTATTACGTATCTACGGATTTATTAGAGGTACATGGCAGGTGGTGACAACCCTGAATTCTGTCTTAGAAATCCTCCACATTGGAGTACATTATAGAGCTATATATAGCCAGAACCACGCTGACAGACGAGCAGGGGTCTATGCCTGAAGTAACAAATAGGAAATAATCTTTAACTTAGCTTAGATAATTTAAACACATAGAAAATCCTCTCTAGCCTAGCTAGCCTACAACTACTTGTTGTCCTTGATAGAGATCCTTTTAGGGTCACCCGAAGGTGAAGTGCTACAATGGTATTGTATTTGTGGTCGTAAAACATACCAATAACCTTCATGCATAAGACAGCATGCCACCTTCTTCTATGCCTAGAAATAGTTGTTTATATATTGGTGTGTAGGTGACTTGAGGTCTAGCTTGCTCAATGGTGAAGATTGGGGTGAAAGGGGCTGTAGGCTAGCAGTTATGGTGCTCAAGTAGCACCATTCAATCATGGGTTCAACTCCCCAAGAGAGTGAATTTCAGGCTTGAATAAAAAAATTACCTATACCGTAGGAGCCTCTCCTATTGTTTCTGGTAAAAAAGGTGAGGAGTAAGAGTTCAGAGAGAAATTAAGGTCTGGAGCAATCAGGAGGCCATGTGATAAGATTGGACTAGAGTCGGATATCTTGTGGTGAACTTCGGTTAGTTTTTGCGTAATCTAGTTTTTATTGAAACTCTATTGTGCGGGTTTTTGGATTGCGAAAAATTTAACTTTCGCTGATGATACCTAATGTTCACCCCTCTAGTAGGTTTATATACCGTGTTCGATCCTAGATATACATGCGCATCAAGGGGGTTTTAGAGAGGGAGTTCGCCAAATGGAGGGGATGTGGACTTTGTCCACGAGCTGAGAGTGAGGAATGGGCCAAAAATGGTCCATCCTAAGGAGAGAGGGAGTCAAACTATTTTCTTTGTTTGGGTGATGTAATTAGCTTTCTGACATCTAAAATTAATTCAAATGCTGTGAAAATTCCATTAAGGTTAAGCATTTTTTCGCATAAGGAATGCTGAAAAGAAAATCCAAGACACAATTTATTTTATCTAGTGGGATTTGTAGACAAAATTAGTAGCATTTTCAACACAATAGAAATATATACTATGAAAATATATTTAATTAATCTAATTTGCTATTGTAGATGTTGTGTGTATTTGTATAAAATTTTGGTCAAAATTGAGGCAATTTGACTTTGGCCAAAGTGAAAACGACATAGTGTTATACAGAAGGAGTTGCAACCCGTAAAAATCAAATAAAAGACTCAAAGGCTCACAAGATAATTTCAATGATAGTGAATGTGGGATGTTACAGTAGGTAGCAAATTAAGCCAGGATCTCAAAGATGAAGGCAATTTTGTTGAATACTAGTTTTGGCTGATTTACATATTCTGATGAGCATTGTGAAAAACAAATCTGATCCATCTTTTCAGCTGCAAAAAATCCCTAGCTTGATGCACTTGTTAATCTGATTCCCCAAACGTTTGAGCGCGCCGTACAGAATTTTCTCTTCTATACTCAGGTATCGGTCAACTCCACCTAGGTACTACCTGCCATAATGTCAACGGGAAGAGAAAATCTCATTTAGTTCATGCTCAAGCGACTCAAACCATTTTGTTTCGTCTAATAGCAAGGTACGACGGCGGAAAGAACCACAAAGATATAATTTGTGATGGTTTCTAGTGCCTTTTATCGCAGAAAACTATGAAGTACAGTATCTCTCCTCTTAATTTGCTAATCAGGGCGAATTTAACTTTTTTATAGCCTTGGAGGTCTGTTTTATGTTCTGTCTAAACAAAATGAAAATATAACGAAAACTATGTGAATGTATACATACCTTAACTTAGATTAAATTTGGTGATACAAAAGGAGTAAATGATGCCGGGGATGTAACCGCAGAAAGTAAGCAGCAAACAAATCCAGAACTCCTTCTGCAAGCCAGCGTCCAAACCAATTATTGAACAAGACAAGTCAATTTGATCCTCTTGAAAACGTCCGAAAAAACCTTCAAATTTAACTCACCTCGCAACCGCGCAATACTAGGATGGGAAGCGGAGGCAAGATGATGGTAAAAAACATGTACAATATGAATACAAACCCGAAAATGCAAGCAATCACGCATCCTCCTCCTCCTCCGCATCCTATCCTCGTGTCAAGAACCATTTCACCATCTGCGTTCCTGATTCCCCCCATGCTCTCAGAGGAAAATATGTCAGACACTCACACTCAACTCCAGCTGACAACTGCAGGCAAAAGGCCTAAGCATACATTGTGTTTGGGGGAGACAACATTATAATGACCCGCGGAAGTGCGGAGAGCCGAGAAGACCCATACGTTCCGGGTCTCACCGATGAGGTCTTTCTTTTTCTATCTTCAAGGGAAGCTAGCAATATAATTTCCAGTCCTTATATTTTAAAAATCATAAAAAATGATTTCTCCTAGTTTACACAACTCCTACGGATCAGGTAATCACAGTGAATTTGTCCTCACGTCAGCTTGCGGGCAGCTCGGACGTTCCTTCCAAACGAAAACACATATTTTATTTATAAGAACGGTGAGATTGTGTGAGTGAGCTATTAGGTTGCCTATAATAATGTGGCTTTTTAGAGCCATCTACTAGCTATGTTATTGACCTTGCTATAAATTGGACAAAGGATTGTAGTGTGCCGACATTGTTTTCTCAAGTTTAAATGCTCATAAAAACGAATAACTCCTATAAGCAGATGCCAACACAATTTTTTTTTTGAAAACGATGCCAACACAATTTTAACATAATGTAAGCGAATCAAGAAGTACCCACCATTGTCCTGCATTACCTGCACTAGGTCCCATGTCAGATATGTTTATTATTGTATTGCTGTCCCCGGTATGAATATGTCGCTATTTCTAACTTTTAAATTCGTGTAGAATGTTGGTATGCCGACTACTACTATCTCCGTCCTCCAATATACGTGATTTTGATTCAAATTTGTCCAGAAATATAAGGTATCCAGTAGTACTAATAATCACATCAATCTATTCTCATTTGAATTTCCTCCTAAATTAACCCATAGGTACCCTCCTACCTCCACTACCATAAACCATAAAGAGCATTATATTCTATCTTTACCAACCTCAATTTTTCTAAAAGGAGAAATATCCTCTATATTTGAGGATGGAGGGAGTACATCCGTTTCAAATTGCTGGCCGTTCTGGGTTTGTCATAAGTCAAACTCTTTGACCATTAATTTCTATAAGCTCATCAAAATTTACATCATAAGATTTATACACTTAGATTCACCGTAACAAATACTTTCATTCACATGTTATTAAACTTCATAAAATTCTAAAAACTAATGGTCAAAGATACATATTATTTTTGACTTAGAACAGAGGTAGTATAATTGTAGAGGAAATTCCTCGCATGCCTCTTAAATTTTGCTCTATCCATTCTATGCCATTAAGTTTTGACGTATCCCTCGTACGCACCTGAGTTTTCATTTGATCTCCTCCATGCCTATACCGTTAGTTGACCATCAGTTGGCTGTTAACTTGCTTTCAAAATGACAATATTACCCATCCTTAGAGTACTTATGCGCTAGCATTTTCACCAACATAATTTTCGAGTTGAAAATATTTTATTAGTAAACAACAAAGGGAAAGTGATTATTTGACCTTAAAGTTTGAAAACTTAAATTTTAAATTTTAAAATTTTTTGGATTGAATTCAAGGAAGATCATAAAATATTATTTATATTTAAATACAAGTTAAATATAATTTTAATTTTTAAATGCTCGGTGAAACTTTATATGAGTTTCATTAATTTTTGTTAAAGCTTGTTTAAAAATCTATTAAAATGTTTTAAAAATTAAATCTTGGTTTTAAAATTTAGGTTCACTAGTATCTTTTGGTTTTCTATACAAAATTTTAAAAGTTCTTTATTTAGCCTTTTGAAGTGATCACATGACTATGAAAAGGGCAACGTGGTGTTGATGCAAAATTCTGTAACCGGCCGCTGAGCATTGTTAATAGATGAGTTGGCCGATGGAGTTCTCCGCTCTCTGACACACGAAGGCCTGGGAGATCTGCTAAGCTCCAGTGTAGGTCCTAAACGTTGAGATTATGGGCGTGTCGGTCATTTTGATCCTGCAACTGACAAGATGTTGTGTGTTGATCTCCATGAAGTTGATCAGGTATTGAGCCGATGTGATGTAGCGTCTCCTTGTGATGTTGATGGCCCAGGAGCCGATCGGCTGATCAACCGATGATGGTGTGCTTCTAGCCGATGTCGATAAGATATTGAAGATTAATTGGTTGTATGTTAGACATAGATCCAATCAATCAAATAGACAAGTAAGATCAATAATAGTATCGGCTAAATAAAGGATATGGCATGAGAAGCCGATACAAGACTTAAATATAGTCATAGGATAACTTATCGGCTAACCCTCCGATAAAACTACAACACGCCGACAGCCGATACACCTAAACCGATTAAACCGATTAGTTCTGGTCTTAGCCCGAAGGATCAAACCCAACCGAAATAGCTTGCGTCGAGACTATTGCTAACCAATCTAAGTGAACCAACTAACAGTATGTATAGTGATGGATAAAACAAATCTATTTAGAACAACATTATAATTGTAGAGAAATATCGGATAAGACAGAAGATCAGACCTAACCGAGACAGTTCCGACTAAACCGATACGTCTCTAAACACAATGCAATTAGAAATAGAATTGAGATATCAAATAGGCAGCGCTTGCGTCAGTTGGATCGATATATCGGACTTAACCGAGAAAGTATCAATCTTCCTCGATACAAACACCATCGACGGAACTTACTTCTTCGCATGAGGTTGGACCTAACTGATGCAGCCCAACTTGGTAGCAAGACTCCGAACTTGATTAATCTTACAAAGGTTCAAAATGAACCTATGTATCCCCGATAGAACAGTCGAGAACCCGTCGAGTAGGTTGTAAACCTAGCGGACTAGGATGGTGATGCGCCAAAATTCTTGTATTAATTATGGAGCTAACCGATACAAGGATCCCTGGCATATAATTTATACCCTTGAGTCGACTGAATTCTAATAAGATACGGGATATAACTTTCTAAACGAAATCTACTTAAAGTTAATGATAAAGGAAACTAACTACTCTTTTCTAATCTAATTACAAGAGATATACTATAAGTATAACTACCACTTGACGTGGCTTCTTGCGATCCTTCCTTGATTTGGTCTTTATTGGATAAACTTCCATCTTTTGGTGTCAACCTATACCAAATCTAATTTGATCTTCATCTCCCGTGAACCGTCGCGGTGCTACAGTACCAGATTGCTACAGTAATTGGATGCTACAGTACCCGAACTTGCTTGTTGTCTGCTGTTTGCTTGCCACAGTCCTTTAGATGCATGCACATATGCATATCAGATTGATTGAGACATATGCAAAATTAGCCCTATCATACCGATCCTATTGACTTGATTTTGACTCGATAATCTTCTATCGCAATATCGGCTCATTCTAGGCCAAATTCAAATTGTGGTGTCAACACATGGTCATTTAGGAAAAATGATAACGGTCAACTAATGGTTAACTGACGGATGGGTATAAATGGAACTCAGGGGTATAAAGGGATGTGACAAAATTCAAGGGCATAGAAGGGAGGGGCAAACTTTTAGGGGCATGTAAGGGGTTGTCCTACATGTCATCTCACACCTACCGGCCACTATTTTGATAATCTTATCCGTTCTTTCATACATTAATAAATCTATTTTTGGAGTTTATTCCGTATTTCTTAATTCTAGGAAAATAACCTGCCACTGTAGAAAATTGATTTCTCTAGACAGGCTTAAAACGTTTTTGCAGGTAGGCATAAGGGATGCCGGCTATAAAGGGCCTATAAAAATCGAGATTTTTCCACAAAAATACCCTTTTTCCAGGCGGTGGGGAATCCACACGCCTGCAAAAGAATTGTGGCAGGAAAAAATTAAAATAAAAATTCTAAATCCCAAGCCGACCGCCGCCTCCACCGCCGTACCGCTAGCCGCCAGATCTGGATGCCCAGGGGTCGCTGCCGCCGCTCAGTCACCCCCGCGCCACTTGCCACTGGATCTGGATGCCCCGTGGTCGCTGGCACCGGATCCGACTGCCCCAACGTCATCGCCCGGCCATCCCCGCACCATATGGTCGCCGCCGTCGCCGCTCAGTCATCCCCGTGCCGCTGATTGCCGGATCCGCCTGCACGGCCACAGCCCACATCTTCGTTGCCGCTGCATACCCGCAACCCGCCGCCGGCACCCGCGCGATAAAAAGTCGCGAGAGAGATGGGGCAGAAGAGAAGAGAGGGAGAGAGGAGTAGATGGGTAGAAGAAAAGGGGCCACCGGTCCCTTCTTTTCTCTGTTTTTCTTCCATCCTTTTTTTTGATTTTTTTTAGGTTGTGCACAATCCATTTTTTGCAGGTGGCTCCGGTGCCAGGCTGCCTGTGAAATTATTTTTGCCAACGCCCATAAAAATGCAATTTGGCCTAGTGTGCTCCCTCCGTCCCAGAATGTACTCCATTTGTCCGAAAATACCTGTCGTTTTGAGTTTTTGGGTTGTAACATTTGACCATTTGTCTTGTTCAAAAAATAATGGAATTATTATTAATTTTGTTTATGATTTGCTTTATTATCAAAAATTACTTTAGGCGTGACTTATGTTCTTTTATATTTACAATAATTTTTTAATAAAATGAATGGTCAAATGTTACTTAAAAAAACTCAAAATGATAAGGGAAGCAGACAAAACTATACTAGGGGATGGAGGGAGCACCCGCCATTTCACTTCCCACGAGGCCACGAGTATGAATGGTCAGATCTTAAGGTTTAATTGAAGGTATCTACATATTTTTGTTGTTGTTATTTTCTTAATTTCTCGATGTACAGATCACAATTGAATTTTGTATACAGAGACAACGCTATAAATATTGTTAAGATAGACCACACCATCTTTTTTTTTTTGGAGGAGATAGACCACACCATCGAATACTAGTATAAAACATTTGGACTCGTTTTTGGTACTCAATACCAGTGTATCAATACCAGTGTATAGTAGTCAATTATACCATTGAATAAACGGTCAAAATTAAATGTATACTATGACTAGTACATGGTAGTATACCCCTATAGTATATAATAGTATAGAGTATTTTTATGAAAATAATGGTACTAACTGTGTTATCTTGTTATGCAAGAAAATAGAAACGTGATGAATTCACATTAGAATACTAGTTAAGTTGATGCTTGGTCGGTAATTTCTTAAGTTAAGGGATATATTTCATCTATAGTAATCCCTACCGATAACTAGCATTTGATACCGTAACGGAGCCTAAACATTTTATAATCATTACATAAATTGATTTTTAATATATTTTAGAGTAAATTGCATAGTGGACTGTATATTTTAACCATAGTTTCATTTTGGGCCACCTCTTAAATAATGTTTTCACTTTGGACTAGGTAATGTTTCCTTAGTTACTCTTTGGGCCACCTCTCCTCAACTTCCTAGCACACATTTGCTCTTCTCCATTGACAGCCTCATCTATCCATTCTCCTAGCAAACCATTTGCATTTCTCCATTTCCAGCCTCATCTACTTACGGCAGCAAGAACGGACAAGGCTTGATGAGACCCGCAGCAATGACGTTGTTCAAGCACAAAGGACACATGGGGTGCATCGCTGCATGCCGGCATGGAGAATTTGGAGATCACGCATCAGACGGCAAATCCAAAGATGACTCGCAATTTTCTACATTATATTGAGTCATCGACGAGCGGCAAGACTAGGTAATGTTGGCAGCTGATTGCCACATCTCGAGTTCTCGTCCTACTCAGGATAGAAGGATGCGAGGCAACTTGAAAGCAGCAGCTGCTGCGTGCACTAGCAGTGGGATGCACATGGATAGGAGGATGCATGGCATGGCTCAATATTTGTTCATGCGGTAGCACATCCAAACTCCTCACGTTGTTGCTGGTCGTCAGAGCTCACTGGCCATGGAGAATAACAGAGAGATGGAGAAGAGAAGGGAGATGTGGTCTAAAGTGCAACAAAATAGAAGATTATCTAGTGCAAAGTGAAAATATTGTCTAAGAGGTGGTCCAAAGTGTAAACTTGGTAATAATAACTAGTCCAAAGCGCAATTTACTCTAAATCTATATTTTATAGCCGCTGTGACTAGGAAGATCTGAAGTCCTTAAATATGTGTCTCCGCGTGTGAACATGATGACCATAGCTGCCAATCGAGCTTAAAATAATAATTCCTTGCACATGCAACCTTGCTGGACCACGACGGCCGTATCCATACGAGACGATGGATTATTTGACAAAAATGGCAGCTGTAGGTAGGCTACCTGGAGACAAGTATGGGAGCACATACTGCACGGTCAAAGCACCGAAAACGCTAAACTCTACCCAAAGTCTATAGACATAGAGTTTATAAAAAACAATATATCAATGTTTTCATAAGTTTATATGCCTGATTCAGATTTGGATTTGAATTCAAATGTTTTATTGAATACAATATATTGTGGCCCATTTGTTTTATTCGGAGTCTCTCGGGCCCCGTGTTGCCCCTCCGGCCCTCCCCACGGACGACCCGAGTAGCCCAGACGTCGCCACCCACCAACTTCTTCCACCTTCCTCCTCTGCCTCACTGCCACCTAAGCAGCCACAGGCGAAGCCACATGGCTGCGACAACAGTGATGGCAGGGAGCCGGCGAGGGCAGCGGAAGTGGTCGGCGCCCACATTCGGGTTGTTTGGGCTAAATCTGGTGTGGAGGCTGTAGGAGGCGGGGTTGGCGACAGTGGTGGAGGCTGGCAATGGCAGCGGCACAGGAGGAGCCAAGGGGACATCACTCAGGGTCAAAATCCGGTGAGGGCAAGTGGGTGCGGACCGGGCTTTCGAGAGTGTGGCGAGACATGACAGTATGTAGGCGTGCGCGGTGGTGTCTTTGGTGGCCACATACTATGAATGACAAGGTGGCGGATGCGATTGCTCAAAGACCGATTTCAAGATGATGTATCTACCAGGGTTTGAAGTATCGGAATCGGCTTTTATATCGAAGGGAGCCAAAATCCCGAAATTTCCAAAATTTCGGTGATATTTTGGATGAAATTTTTGCACAAAATTTGAATTCAAATTTGAAAATTGTAGCAAAAAACATAATTAGTGACTAAGATTGGGATATACAAACATTCTTGATATAATAATAGCACAATTGATCCAGCAAACACAAATATTTTGGGTTACGGGCCAAATTTGATCGAATTTTCTAGGGTTTTCTGGCCAAATTTGCTTTTGACCGAATTTTTGACCGGAGCCATTTCTGATCGGTACCCGTCGGAAATTTAGGTCCAAAATTTTTAACCCTGGTATCTACTTCTTATACTAGTGAGTATAGGCATGTTGCTTCATCGGCTTACAATATACCACCAGTACATGTACAACAAACATTGTCCTTTAGCTTCTGTATTCAACGTAATCTTCCGATGGTCCAGGCATCAACTTCTTCCGAGTTGACTGCATATAGATCACTTAAATACTCTCTAAGACCTGAGCAACCCTTGCACATGAACAAAACCAAAAAACCCTATCGGAGCACAAATTCTTTACTAACATGACGCAACATTAGCACAGAATAGCATTATCCATGCATAGGAAACCATCTAGAAGCCTTAAAAGGTAATCACAAGATTAAAAAAGAAAAGCATGAACCTTACTCCTCTCAAGAGTTAGCTGATTAGAACGCGTCCTGTACAACCATCTGACTGCCATATTGAATTCACAAATATAAAGTTTATATGCATAAATTATCTTTTATACGATACATTTTTTATAGAACGTACCAGAAACCGGGGGGAGGGGGGGTTGTGTGTGTGGTGTGGAGCAGTGGTTGATATGGATAAAATATACTTATAATAATAGACTATCTGTATAAGGTGGCATAGTTGAGTTACATTCTTGAAAAAAATTGTGGATAAAGGAGGTAAAGAGAGGCTATACCTTCCAGGCTCCATAAATTCTGGGTAAATGGGGTCTATATCAAGATTTCGGAAGAAATTATTGCGATTTCTCAAATGGTAGAAGCTTTCGTTGACATCCAAATTTGACTATACGGAAATAAAATCAAAGTCGGAAGCCAATTTGAAGAAGATCCGGTATTCCCCGAGACGCCAGTCAGACCGGACGCATACAGAGGCCCACAGCCGAAACAGACAGGGCCGGTCCAACCGTGTCTTGTACGGCGGTCATATTGGCGGCCCCAACCCAATAAGTCCGGTCAAAGCATTGGGGCTAGGAGTTTGACTTGAACTAGAAGTTTTAGATTTCCTTTTGTATATTTTGGGAGTTTTGAGTCCTAATTGGTTCCAATTCATCCCATGTAGTAGATACCTGGGAGAGGCAAGACCAATCCCTTAATAAGGGTCAAGGCCGGTTCAATTGACATACAACACAATAGACAATCCACAAGTAGAATCACACGGTTTACTTTCAACTTCTAGTTTTTCCATCTTTGTCAATTTACGCCATAAATCGTCCGCCTCTGATGCGAGAGTACGAAACCTTGTAGGTTTGTCTTATAAACATTCCATGCCAATGGCGAGATGGGCTTTTACCCTACATCTACCCAAATCGCTATACCTGCCACAAGCCATGAATTAATACGACTTTTGGGGAGGCTGACCATCTGGCAGCTTGTCATGCATGATTTTTTCAAATGTTGTCAATTTTCTGCACATATGTATAAATTGCAATTGTACACTTCTAGGTTTAAATTTTATACGCATGAATAAAATTTATACAGCAGATTTTGAATACACTGTTCCAGAATGGAGGGGGAAGGGCCAGACCATGCCGACAACCTCCATATACCTACCCTTCGATATGTACTTCCTCTAGGTTGAAAAAACTAGACGCTTTGGATAAGGACATGGTCTTTAAAAAATAACTTTGACTATATTTTTTATTACAATACATATAGAAATACCAATAAATATATGATTTTGTTGAAGTACTTTTTAAGATTAATATATACAAATGATTTTTATGTTGCTAAGATAAATATTTCTAAAGTTATTTAAAGTTATTTGTATTTAAAGTTTTAAAAGTTTGATTTTAAGACACTTTAAAACCTCTAGTATTATCACACTGGAGGGAGTAATATGTGGAAGAATATGTCTTAACGGGAGTCTAACCGTCTGGCATGGGATGCAGGATAACTTCTAAAGCTTTGTCTCAGTTTCTAAGTTTCTGTATGCCTGTATAAACGGTATAGTTAGCCAGTACATTTATAAAGTTTATATATACACAAATAATTTCTTATACTGACTGGAACGGATGAGAAGGGTCGTGCCATGCCAAGAACCTCCATATATATATATATCCATGCCCCACGGTCTGCAAGGACCGCAATGTGAGGAAGAATACGACTTTTGGGGAGTCTGAACGTTGTTTGATAATTAAAACCATCATGTGGACTAGCAGACCGTCAATATTACTACTCCCACGCGATTCTGAGCAGATCCAATAATAACTTATCTTTTGAGACCGACCTTGACAAACAATACAATAACATAACGTTCAAAGATGCGCGTCAGGATCTCAGGGGTCAGTCAATTGTTCTAAAAAAAAGGGGGGGACCTGAAGAAATGAAGAGCCGGCAAGGCGATTCGCAAGTCACAATCAGGTTTGTTTGTATACATTAACATAAGTCCTGTTGCCGTTCTCCACTGCCTTGGTCATACATTCAGTTTTTTTTTTCTTTTTCTCTCATTTTCTAGCAGGAATCATTTACTGAGTTGAGCTTGAAGCTTTGCCTAAAGTCGCAAAGAGGCGCCGAAGGATTTGGCAGTTGGTAATTTGCATTGGTGATGGCGTCGAGCAATGGAGGGCCACCTCCTCCTCCTCCTGACACTCCCATGGCAGCGGCCATGGATGCCAAACTAATGGTGGCAACAAGCCATGGCGATTGCCAACAGCTCAAAGATCTACTGAACAAGCAAGCCTCAACTAGTTCGATGGTGATGGTGTTAGCGTCGGGCAACAACGCGACAGTTCCGGTGGCAAATAATCCGTTCCCGGTAGCCATCAATCCGTTGCTTCTAGCGTCGGCCTGCAATGGCTCTCCCAAGGGGCTCGACTTTCTTCTCGACGGCAAAGTTGCAGATGGTGATCAACGTGCACTGCCATTTAAGCTTGAAAGCCAAAGATTTGGTGACCTCATTGCAGCATATACCTCCAGCAGCAACAGAACCTTACCGATGCAGCCAATTCCTCCTCACAACGACCCAGAAGCATTGCAGGCACTGACGCTGCTTGAAGGGATGACAGTTGACGGGGACACAGCACTCCATGCGGTGGCCTCCAATGGCGAAAGTGATGATTTTCAGAGTTGTGCTAAGAAAATCTGTGAAAAGGGGAGGAGAGAGCTCCTCTTCAAGCCAAACAAGAACGGTGACACGCCCCTGCATTGCGCTGCACGGGCAGGCAATTCCCAAATGGTTTCTCATCTGATTAATCTAGCCAGAGGAGACGTTGGCGGCGGCACCACCACCACAATCAACGGCAGCAGCAACAACACGAATGGCAGCAGCAGTAGAAACAGAGTGAAGGAACTTTTGGAAATGGAGAATGAGTTCAAGGAGACGGCGTTGCATGAGGCCGTCCGCATTGGGGACAATGGCATGGTTGAACTGCTGATGGATGAGGACCCAGAACTGGCCAGTTTTCCGAAAGACGGCACCTCACCTTTGTTTTTAGCCATCTTGCTGGAGGAGGACACCATCGTGGAGACGCTGTACAACAAGAGCAACAGGAAGCTCTCCTACGCTGGACAAAAGGGACAAAATGCTCTGCATGCTGCTGTCCACCGAGGCACAGGTATCATCAAAGTACCAATCAAAAAGTACCCTTCCTTCGATTTTGGATAAACTGGATATTTCCTAGTTATTGAATTATTAAGTGCAATTTACCACTAAGATGTGCACGTTTGCTTATTAGCCAAAGCCATATTTGAATTTTGAAAAAAAGATCAAGCTGATTTTGGAGTTTATACTATGAATGTAAAAGGTTTAACGACAAAATATTTTCTGTTACTCAGTTCAAGCGGCTGCGGCTTATCAGAAAAGATAAAACCATAACCTTAGTCCTGTACAAACACACGTCCATTTCTCTACGCATGCTCTATGGTGTACATACATCAATGAGTTGTCAGGAATTTAGCTACAGCCATCTCTGTTTTGATACTCTTGAGAAAGTGCTTTTCTCATTAGGGGATTGGTAGGTTTTTATGTTACTAAAGTTAGTACCAATTTCAGTTACCTTGGACCAAAATGGATTTTGTGGAGGAAGGGTTCAGGGAGTTGGTATTAATTCAACAATAACAGCGAGTTCTTGAGTTTTCCTGGGCTTGGAGGGATAGACTCAGTTTTTAGAGCACCGGGGGTGGTCGGTGCAGCAGCGGCGCTGCTGAAGAAGCCATGGTGTTGAAGGAAGAACTAGGTGGGGTTGGCAGTGGTGTATCCATCCTCACGGACGATCTGTTAGAGACACAATGGCACGGCGTGCTCACGCCGTCTGCTTTTACGGATGGGAAGAAGATAATGAGGTTACTACAGCGCTTGAATCATGACGCACTCCAGCATGTTGAAAGTGACTGAATTAAAAGTTTAAAACCGTGTGTTTTTACACCACTGGAAAAGAAATAGCTCCTCTGCCGGAAAGCTAGAGGGACATAGGAGCTGATACGTGGGTTAATGGGCAGTGAGGCCCATATGTTAGACACTACTTTAGGGAATCAACACCGGAGATAGCCAATCCCATTGGAACCTGGACAATCCCTTTTATTTTCCCTTGTTGCTGGCCAATTAATCTTTTTAACTTACTTAAGGATGTATTCATTTTTCAGGACTCACTAAGAAGATTATAGAATGGAACAGTAACCTTACCATAGGAAGGGATGAGAAGGGAAGTACCCCTCTGCACTTTGCAGCGACAAAGTATATTGATGTTGTGCTGGCCCAGCTCGGATTGATGAAACCATTTGCAGCTATGGTACTGAATTATTCACGAGGGAACGTGTGTTGGCATGTAATGGAAGCTAACCCAGCCGCACTGTATCATGCCGACCGCGACGGATTATATCCTATACATGTTGCAGCCTCTGTGGGCGCTGTAGGTTCCATCTCCATTTTTGTCAACAAGTCACCCAGCTGCGCTGGTTTGCGTGACACGAAAGGAAGGACCTTCCTTCATGTTGCTGTCCAGAGATGGCAGATCGATGTTATCCGCTATGCTTGTAGCAACAAATTGCTGTCATGCATTCTGAATATGCAAGACATTGATGGGAACACTGCTCTGCACCTAGCTGTAAAGGTGGGGAGCCTTCGGATGTTCTGTGTTCTATTTGGTAATCTGCAAGTACGCTTAAACTTGATGAATAAGAATGGGGCAACTCCTCTAGATATATCATGGTTTAAGATCCCTAGAGGAATGTACTCCGATCAGGTAAACACTCGGTTTATCTCTTGGTTATTCTTTGCACTGTGATAAAGCTTTGAATTGGTATATTTCAGACTTTACTTTATTGGCTTGTATTTTTTATTTGCAGAACAGTGAAGCAAAAATACATGATTCACTCACACTTGCTGGAGCAAGGAACGGTTCTTGTCGCCTGGATCACTTTAAGGAGCGTTATGCTCAAGAGAATCATCATGATGAAAAGGCGGAATCAGAGAAGGTGAAAGATTCAACACAAACTCTAGCTATTGGCTCCGTTCTAATAGCAACCGTGACGTTTGGTGCCACATTCGCTCTGCCTGGAGGGTACAAAGCCGATGATCACACTAATGGAGGTACACCAACACTTGCAGGGAGGTACGCCTTTGACGCATTCATGATGGCCAACACATTTGCTTTCATCTTCGCCGCAATAGCTACCATTGGCCTCATGTACTCTGGATCCCCTCTGTTCAACTCAAAGAGCCGCAAAGCTTACCTACTTATAGCATTATACTGCATGGAGACTTCGGTCACTTGCTTGATTACTACCTTTGCAGTGGGTGTATATATGGTGCTATCTCCGGTAGCTCGCAAGACTGCCATAGCAATATGTACCCTCAGCCCTCTTGTCGTGCTTTGCAAAAATCAGGAATTTTGGATAAAGTGGGCACTTCTTGCATGCCCATTATATAACAGAATGGGGATGTTTTGGGCAATATGCAACTTTGTTTGGGTAGTAGTGAGAAATGTTCTGTATGACTGCTGGCCTTTCATATTCATCTTTGGTTGGGCCGCATTTGCATGGAACAGCTAGCTCAAATATGAACAAAGGAGCATCTAACTGAACTTTCATTATAAAGGATCATGTCCGGTCATCAGTATCATGCCTTCATAATTTGTACAATAGATGAGAGCCACTGTGTTGCATAGAGAAACTCTCTTTAGTATCTGTCTCTTCAGAATTTTTAACAACAAGAAGCATTTGTGTTCAGCTTACACATCAATTTTTTTTATACGTTTTGATAGATGATTGCTTTGAGTTTTGGCGCGTTCAAAATTGTTTGAAGTTATAAAACGTTCAGCAACCGGAATGGACACGCTTGCCACGTCAGGTTTTATTGTATAGCTGCTATACATCATCAATCATCTAACTAGTAAAAAGACTTAATATACTTGCTAGTATAGAGCACTAGCTTTCAAGCAATGGAATATTACCAAGCACCCTCCACTATTTCGGATAGTATTTACGGTTCTACCTTTTTCTTAGCAACTGGCTTTCGTTGTTTTCATCTGATTACTGGTACTCTTATCATACCGGCGCTTGGAAATGACATGCAGGGGCAGCAAGGTGATCGATTGATCAGGGCCGACCCCAAGGCTTATATACGTACCATAATACATATATAGATGGCCCATTGCTAATTTGGCCCGGTAAATAGAAGGCAGATTGAGGAGGCTTGGATAGATCGATCGATCGTATTCCCATGCGTTACGTCCGCATACGCAGCGAAGGAAACGAAGCGATGAGTGATTTTCGGATTTTTTGGCCGTCCATCTACGGCCATACGGCCAATCCCTTTGCATTGGCAGCCTCTCGCGGAGACGCGGACTCGCTGCCGCTGCGCTTGTCGCCTGCGCCGATGTGCCGATCGTCGATCTACGGTTCGCCCTTGCCGCTGTACCACTGCAGCGCTGCGCCGCGGTGCCATGCCGGCTTGCCGTCTTCTGGTGATTATCGAGTGGCGACGCTGATTTTATTCTCAAGTTCTTTTTAACTTAATTTTGTTAATCATATGCTTATCTATTCGAGTATGTGCACTAATGTATTATTTTTTTTCAATTTCAAGCCATGTCTTCTACAAACCGAATTAGAAAATATGATTTAGGCTATCAAAAGCATAAAAAGAAAAGGAAGATAGAAGACCAAAAAGAGGCTATGAAAATATGTGCACTAAATTGAAGATTTTACTTCAAAAAACTCAAAAGGAATGATGCTTTTCAATTGAAAGTAATAAAATTGGTACTGGTTTTGTTCTACTTCATGTTGCTATGAAATAAATCATGGAGTGGAAATACTACTGTTTTATTTTGTCACTTTAGTAGATTTTCGTTCTTGGTAAAATATTTCGTACAGGGCCTCCAAATTTTACGGGACGACCCTAATGCCATGTATCGGGCCCTGAAAGGGGGCAGATCAAGATCCAAATAGTTTCCTATAAAACCAGACTCAAAATCGATATAGGTAGCTAAACACGGAAGTGAACACCATAGAAGATCAAAAAGTAAATAAAACCGAGACAAGATATATGTTAACGAGGTTTGGCCAGGCCTACTCCCTCGAGCATTGGTTATAAGCGCCTATCCCCGATCCAGCATAATTACATTGTATTAGGGTAATCAACAACCACGGCCGGTCGGGTATGGCACCGAGGGTCACTCCCTCGTCCACCTATGCTACTATCGCCGTACCACAGTACATTGGGGATTAGACGTCCTAGCCGCCACGTATCGAGGCCTATCGGATGTGTGCTCGAGGACAGACGCGGGTTTGCTCATCGTCGTTTACCCTCTTCTACTTCAGCTTTGGGCGTGTGAGCGGTGTAAAATCAAGGTTTTGATTAATATTTTGTGATGAACAATTGGCTTTATAAATTATATATTTAAATAAAATTGGTTTGGCATATTTGAGGTTGTTGGTGTGTGTACGTATGACTTATGTGGGTCAGGTTGCGATATCTGTGCCCAGAAACAGTTGTTTGTCTATTGTGTGTAGGTGACTTGAGGTCAATGCTTGGTCAATGACTAGGTTCAGGAGGGACTGAGGTCTGGAGCAGTCAAGAGACCATGTGACAAGATTGGACTAGAGCCAGATGTCTTGGGGTTAACTTCGGTCAACGGTGGGATCGGGAGTAGACTCAGGGCGGAGTCTAGGTCCGGAGCGATCAAGGATGCCGGGTGACGAGGTTGACGAAAGATGACACACGGTGGAGGGACACCGTGTGGGTGTTGTTTGTGACGGGTCTCGCAAAGTTGTGTGTGCGAGCATCGGCGAAATTAGATGAATATATGGTGCTACAGTAGAGGAGCTACTGCAATGTGCATATATGTGAGGTGCGGTACAGCACATGCACGTGTATATGCATGTGTACGTACGTGTGCTAGGAGATCAATCCATGGTGCATCGAGCACAGTATGTGCGTGCATGTGTGGATCGATGCACGTATGCATGTGGCTGTTTGCTTTGGTGGTGCGTGATCATGCATGGTGGTGCATATGTGCACGTGGAAGAGATGAGCGTGTACATCGGCTTGTGAGGAAGCATGCAGCAGCGCACGCGGCCGGGAGACGAGGCCAGCTCGGATGGGAGGAGTCCGACTCGTAGTCGGTTGGTTTTAGTCCGGATGTTGTAAAAAGAAAAGGAATTTTTCTTTTTAGGAAATTGTAATAGAGTCCTATTAGGAATTGAGTCCTACTAGGAATAGGAGATATTTGGTATAAATAGAGAGGGAGGCTTAGCCTAGAGGGTAAGCCACAATTGAGAGATTTGAGTGCTCTTTGTTTTAGGGTTTTTGTAGGGGTGCTTTGGCTGCACCTTGTGACAATATATTTCAGCAATAAATATATTCATCATCGAAGCGTTTCCAATCACGTAAGTTGCTTGAATTGATTTTGTTCGTTTTACTGAAATTCTGAGATAGCTAGATTGCGAGGGTTATAACATTTTAACCGTACATTATTTTGTAAATCCTTTCGGTGGAGTTGTTTTTTATATCTTATAGTTTATTGTGACAAAATTTGGGATAAATCCAACGGTTGGTTTTTGCGTAATCTTGTTTTTACTGATACTCTGTTAATCTGGTTTTTGGATTCGAAAATTAAACTTCCGCTGTCAATACCTACTATTCACCCCCTCTAGTAGGTTTACTTATTGTATTCGATCCTACAAGCGGTTCGCCGTAGCTAGGCCAGTAGTCTCGTATGAGCATGGCTTCTCCAGAGACACTCCCGAGGACATACCCACGATGGTTACTTTGTGGCTTAGGCGGCAAGTATGTGCAAGGAAAATAAATTGTAATTTTCAATTCTTTACACTCTGATTCTTATGTAGTTGGTTCCACACATTGGCAGCGTACGTGGGTTCACTTGACCGTGAGGAAGGCATACCACCGGATAGTGTGGAAGATTGACCGCCTTCGTCTAGAGGACGTGATCTAGGGATCCGTACAGTGACTAGTCTGTGGCCACCGGAGCATCGTTGGGGCTCACCTCTCTGTGCAAACGAGACTGAGCGTATTGGAAGACAACAACGTTGGTGTACGACGTCTACGTCGAGCTGCACCTCTGTCAGTTTTTCCCCCACAACCAATGGCTCAACCCAGTGGACGTTCGAGAGTGGAGGTCAGTATGTCAAAAGTTCATTGTTTGAGAAATTACATAGTTGTGCGCTAACAGAATTCCATTGCAATCAGGTGTACGAGGCTAGGACAGGTGGGAGGGACCAACAGGGCCTGGATGCAGAAGTATATGGACGCCTGGGAACTGGTCATCGAGAACGTAGTCGAGGACACATGACACACTCTGATGATTCCTTTGCCGCCTACCTTAGGTGGTATGTTCGTTGTATGCAGACTCATATCACTTTCTCGGACTGCAACCCTCAGCCTCGTGTTGCCTCCGTTAGGGACACGTACCCACTACACAGTGACCAAGCTTTTGCTAGAACTATGAGTACCACTTAATTTCATACTTAATACAATGTTATGACATTGCAAAATATATTGCTTATGGCTGTGGAACATGTATGTCAACACGCTACGATAAGTCGGCGTTGAAGCTGACACCTTGCTGAGATGATTGGAGTCAGGCATCGACCTCTCACACGAGGAGTCCACTACTGCCTTTGCCCGGATTCGGCAAAAGGCGTGGGATGTCCTCAACACGTTCACCTATCGGTCTGCGTCAGATGTTGTGCTACCATCACCTATGTCGAGGTCGAGTGTTTTCCGGGGTCGGCCATCCTCGAAGCCCGGGACGAGCACCCACACACATTATGTATTACTACTGTTTTGCTTCTCTAACTTTATAATATGAATCGACATTACCACTGCTTTTTTCCTTCCTTATTGCATTTGATTTCAATAGGGCTGCACACTACCACTGGTTTAGCCGTTTTGGGAGACAACGCACCATCCTCGTCGCGAGGTCCCTCTGTCGACCGTGGAGCAGGGCTTCCTCGCTTGGTGCTCGTACACCTCCGACGTCGAACGGGTCTAATGGATGTGGCTAGTCGACCTAGCCCACATGTCCTGACGTCAACATAGGTAACTTGGACGGAGGCGACGACGACGAGGACATCCACACTTTTAATTCTTTGCGTACTACTACTAGCGTGTTCAATTGAGAGAACAATGATTTTTTACTTTGTCGCTACTGTCACATTGCGCCTAGTTCTCGTGATGGCGTTTTCTTCATTAGCTGCCCCCCTCCCCCACGTTGAATGTATGCACATTCTTTAATTAAAATTAAACTTGGTGATACAAATGGATTAACTGATGTTAGGGATGTAGCCACGGACAGCAAGCAGCAAGTGCAAATTCATAATTATTTGATAACCGAATCTTATGGGCACGCATTTCAAGCTTATAAAACTTATAGGCTGTGTTCGCAAGTGAATGAAAAAAAAACAGTACAGGCAAATGGGCTAAGCGCGTGATTAATAGAGTATTAATGATTATAAACTTGAAAAATAGATTAATTTAAATTTTTTAAACAACTTTCGTATAGAAAATTTTTTCAAAATACGTACTGTTTAGCACCTCGTTTTGCGTGCGTATGGTTCTGTAGGTATTCACTGTGCATTTTTGACCAACACTGTTTTTTTCCTTCCCTTGTGAAGGCAGCCATAGTATTTTTTAAAAAGCTTACTTCGTTAATAAACTCATTTAAAATACATGGCGGTGGAGGTAAATGGTGGGTATTTTAATTTAGGTTGCGCCTAGCGTCCGGACGTCTATTCCGGGACGATTTATCGGACGCTGTTTCACTCACATAGTAAAATGTTTCATATGTTTTACCACTCGACAAAACATGTTTCAACGAAAAATATTTTAGATGTTTCGTGAATCGAAAAAAATGTTTCACTACTCGATAGAGAAAATATGTTTCAATCCATTGCTTATGAAACACCGAGATTCATCCTTTCAGACATCAAAAGAACCTGCAAAAAATCAAACGCAAAATCTAAAATAGTTTTGAAATACTCGTTGAAATAGTTGGTACAACATAGAGAAACATCAACATATATTCACTGACACATAAAAAAATCACAAATCATGCACAAATCTAGATCCAGTTTCTTCTTCATCTCCGGTGATCTTCTTTGGAAATAACGACGAGCGCTGCCTTGGGCTGTCGTCGAACTTCCCCTTCTCCGCCGTGTGCACTGCCGCCGCCGCCGTGTTGTCGCCGAACTTCGCCTGCTCCGCCGTGGGTGCCACCGCCGCCACCGTGCAGTCGCAGGCGCCGTAGTCGCACCATCGCCGGACGTCGTCGCCGCGGGTGCCACCGCCGCCGTGCCACCGCGGGCGCCGCCGCACGAAATTGCCCCTCTCTCTCACGCGGGATCTATGTGGTTGGACGGTTGAAACAAATGCTCATCGAACCAAAGGGCTGGTTGAACATTTAAGAGAACGTCATTAAAGTTTGGAAGGGATTAAAGAAAGAATAGATATTCACCCATCTGATTTAGTTAATTCCTCAAGTATGAAACCATATATTCTACCGAAAGTACAAAAGCCTGCTTAAATAACGCCCTATCATCATCTACATAACAAAACAACCTAACATAAATTCTAGATAGAGTACCCAATTTTATACTTTCAGTGGGTTAAGTATATCCCCAATACCTTACAGGATTATGTAGAATTTATCCATTAGAAAACAATAGTTAAAACTAGACCAACGAGTCAAGCTACAATGTGAAATTTCCTATATTGAGTTCTATTGTTAGATTATGTAAATTAGCCCTGCAAAGAATAGCTTATGCAAATCACATGGTAACATAACCAGCAAAGTGATTAGTTTTGTTCCTATGGAAGATTTAGTCATTTTCTGTATGTACGCTTCATATATTTTGATATTGGTACACTTTTAAATATTCGCGCATGCAAACTCAAAACCTCAAGAGAAAGTTTGGAAGATAGACTGAATTTGGGATATAACATCAGGTAGTAAAGCCAGATCTCAAAGATGAAGGCAATTTGGTTGAATACTAATTAAATTTGGCTGATTTACATACTTATGAACATTGTGAAAAACAAATCTGAACGACCTTTTGTTCTGCAAAAATTCACTAGCCTGATGCACATGTAAATCTGATTTTCCCCAATTGATTGAGCGCGCTGTATAGAATTGTCTGCAATACTCATGACTGTTTTCTGTTCTGTTTACAACTATCCGAGTGTAGACACACCCCTAACAGAAATCAAATTTGGTGATACAAAAGGAGTAAATGATGCCGGGGATGTAGCCGCAGACAGTAAGCAGCAAGCAAATCCAGAACTCCTTCTGCAACTGCAAGCCAGTAACCAAGCAATTAATGAAAAGAAACAAGTTAATGATCCTGATAAAACATCAGACAAAAACCTTCAGATCTAACCCACCTTGCAACCGCGCGAGCGCAAGACTAAGATTGGAAGCGGAGGCAGGATGATGGTAAAGAGGATGTAAAAAATTCCAAAGAATCCGTAAAGGCAAACAATTACACAAGCACCTCCGCCTCCACATCCTAACCTCTTGTCCGTCACTTCACCATCTCCGTTCATCGTGAATCCTCCCATGCTCTCAGAGGAAAATATATCCTCGCTCACGCTCAATACCAGCTGACAACTGCAGGCAGAAAGGCCCAAGCATACATGTGTTTGGGGGAGGCGGTGGTACGAAGACAAACGTTATAATGACAGGCGGAAGAGCGGACAGCCGAAGAAGACCCGCACGTCCGGGTCTCCACGATGATGTCTTCCTTTTTCTAATTTCAAGGGAAGCTAGCTATGTAATTTCCGGTTCTTATATTTTCGGTCTCTACGTCGACCAGTATTATAATACTCATAGAAAACAGTGTACTCTCTCTAGTCTACGCAACTCCTATGGATCAGGCAATCACAAGGAATTTGCTCCTACGTCAGCTTGCCGGCGTGCAGCTCGGTACGTTCCTTCCAAAACAAAGACACTTTTTTTTTTAGAAGATCAAAGAGCTGCAATACCATGCTATAAGCCAGCTACAACACGGACTCTAATAGATTGTGTGATTGTGTGAGAGAGTAAGTGCCAAATATTAATGATGCAAAGCCAAACTATTATTTAAGAGTATTAGATTGACCGTAATAACTGGTAGCAGTTTTTGGAGCCCACAGCTAGCTATACTGTTGATCTCAGTAAGGCCTCCTCTAATGGCTATCTATAAACTATAAGTCATCTTATATATTTTTTAATAGAGGAGAGATAAAAGTTTGCACACTCCCCAGTGTCTGGTGAGGATGGCATGTGGGGTCATTTTTATATATTATGAGTTATTATCCTCTATTTCAGATTGTAAGACGTCCTACTAAAGAGTAGTAGGACGCTTTACAATTTGAAACGGAGGGAGTATTTGCTAAGAGCTAGACCATTAAAAGAGTTGTCTTTTAGATAGCCTAGAGATAGGAACTATCGATCTACAACCATTGAAGAAGGCATAAGTTAGACAACAGATCTTACTGCAGGAACATTTATGGTTTTATCAAGCTTGTTAAATGCTCGCATAAAAAACATAATGGAAGCTATTTAAGAAGCATTTTACATTTGAATACAATTGTACAGCGTGAACGGCCGCACCGTTGCATTGGCTGCACTAGGTCCCATGTCAAATATGTTTACTATTGTATGTCCATTATGAATATGTCAAATGTAGCTATTTTATGTGTTGTATCCCTATCAATCATCTCACACCCACCAACCACCTTTTACATACTCTTATGAGTCTTATCCATACATTCACACATTAATGAAAGCTATTTTTGGTGTTTTTTCCCATTTCTTAATACTATAAAAATAACCTAAAAAACTATAACGGGGATGGAGGGAGCAGCCGTCATTTCACTTTCCACGAGCATGAATGGACAGATTTTACGGTTTCACAATCTATATATTCTTCGTTGTTATTTTCTTAATTTCTTAATGTCCAGATCATAATTGTCTTTTTTAGATAATGGAAATGGTTTACATTCCTGACTTCCGTCTTTGGGCACACAACCAACATATTCAAACTCTAAAATAAAATAAAAAATTAAGAGGTTATGGGACAAACCCCCATCTTCCTCTAAAAGATAACTAGATAAACCATTAGAAAGTAATCATAGACATCTATAATGAAAGCCTAAATTAACTACGCCACTCAAAGTGGAGACAAAATACCCCTGACTACTAATTCCAACAGTATAGCACCATTGTGCATAGTATGCTGCTCCTCCTGTGATAGCATTAAAGACCAATAATAGAGCCAACTGGAACATGTGAAGATAACATGCAAAGGGTTAGATATTTTTTTATTGTTTAAAACAACATCATTACGACAACGCCAAATTGACCAACATACACTAGCTCCAAACAAAATCATTTTTTCGTGGATCTAGGCACTCCCCTAAGCCAATTAACAAAAGTATTTTTAGCATTTTGGGGAGGGGGATACTAAAAGAAAAGAAGACACAACACATATACACTATGCATATGGCAATCAAAGAAGATGTTGTGTGGTCTCGTGTTTGTTAAAAAACAACATTCCTTTCCACCGCCCCAGTTTCTTTTTGCAAGATTATCCTTTATTAGGATTACTTTTTTTTTGTGTAAAAACCACATAAAGACTTTAATTTTTTGTGTAAAAACCACATAAAGACTTTAATTTTTAAAGGAATCTTCAAATTCCATAAAATCCTCTTATAAATTCTCACATTGGTGTTCATGGTTGCATTGTACATCGATTTGATCGAAAAATGACCATTTTTATGTAGCGACAAGATAAAACGATCATTTTCATTTGATAGAGTTACATTAGCTAGACGATGAAGTAGATTATTCCAATCGACTAGTTTGGGTCCAACAATTGCTCGCCTGAATGAAGTATTCAGCTATTTTGCACTGATAACCCCTGCCAAAGAAGATTGTTTATTTCGAGCCACATTGTAAAGTGAAGGGTATTGCTCTTTGAGAGGTCATGGTCCTAACCAGGTATCCTTCCAAAATCTAATTGTTGTGCCATCACCTTGTTTAAAAGACCCGTATTGAAAAAAAATTGAGATGTTTCCGGTTTGTTTCACATTTTGGATAGTGGTTTTCCCTTCAAATATTTGTTTCGCGAAAGACTTTGCCATAAGCCTTCACCATTCAGTAGCTGAAATTGCCATTTGCTTAACAAACATTTATTCTTGACATCAAGGTTTTGGACACCTAGCCCCCTTGTTCTTTTGGTCGACATATGTATTTCATTTTGTTAGTCTATACTTCTTTTTCTTGTTGTTACCGCACCAAAAAAAGCGAGATCTATAATAATCCAATCTTTAAAACACCCCTCTTGGTATTTCAAAGAAAGAAAGCATAAACATATAAAGGCTCAAAAGTACGGAATTAGGAAGGACTAGTCTCTCACCATAAGATGTGTTTTTGCCCTTCAATGTACTAAGTTTTCTAGAAAATCTATTTTCTACTCCTTTCCAATCAATATCTTGGAGTTTTCGACAGTGGATGGGGATACCAAGCTATCTAAATGGAAAGGACTCAGAATTACAACAAAATAGTTGTCTATATTCATGAAATCTCGCTTTTATGAAAGTTTATTTTTAGCCTGGACAGTTGCTCAAACACACATAAAATGGCTTTCATGTTTTATTTCATGTTTTTAGCCTGTTGAAAATCATGTTCGAGGAAAATTACCGTGCCGTCGGCATATTGGAGAATGGACGAACTATCATCCACTAAATATGGAATAACTCCTGTGATCTGATCATTGGCTTTGGCTCTTTTGATAAGAATAGCTAAAATGCCAGCTACTATGTTGAAGAGAATCGGTGACATAGGATCCCCTTGTCTCAAACCTTTCCGTGTTTGAAAATTCTTACCGACATCATCATTGACCTTGACACAGACACTTCCCCCTTCTACCCAATTAGAATTCCAATTACACTACTGTTGGGAAAAACCCTTTCATTCGTAGTGTTTATTGGAGGAATTGTCGTTTAACTTTGTCATAAGCTTTTTCAAAATCAATTTTGAAAATGATCCCATCCATGTTTTTCTTATGTAATTCATGAATGGTTTCATGTAAGATCACCACCACCTCCATAATATTTCTACCAGGCATAAATGCCGTCTGGGTGGGGTGTATAACCTCATGGGCAACCGATACGATCCTATTTGTGCCAACTTTTGTAAAAATTTTAAAGCTAACATTCAAAAGTCAAATGGGTCTATATTGTTGGATTTGTTTTGCATCAGCCTGTTTTGGTAATAGCACGATAGTTCCAAAATTCAAACTAAAAAGGGGTAGTGTTCCGTTGTGAATTTCCCTAAAAAGAGCCATGAAATCATCCTTGATGACCTCCCAAAAAACTTGATACAACTCTGTCAGGAATCCATCCGGTCCTAAAGCTGAGTTATGTTCCATTTGGAAAATTGCATCTTTGACTTCCTTTTCTGAAAATTCAGAAGTTAGGATATCATTTTCCAGACTAAACACCTATGGGATATCATTTGTCCATCCCTCTACCATGGAAACATGATTATTTTCTAGAGGACCAAATAAGCTCTTGTAATAACTGGCTATGTATTCCTTAAGATTAATATCGCCGGTTATTATTTTGCCCTCTTGCTCCAATTGGAAAATCACCTGCTTGCGATATTTACCATTTGCTAAAAGTTGATAATATTTAGTGTTACTATCGCCTTGAAGCAAATTTTTTTGCCTTAGAACATTGGTACCAATACAATTCTTCCTCCCTTAACAATTTTGCCAAATCATTTTTGTCTTGCTTCAATGAAGCTAGTTCTATAGAGTAGAGAATTGTTTGATGGGCTTTTTTGTCTAGCACATCAATCAAAGCTAAAAGCCTTAACTTTTCTTTTTTATATGTGCCACTTGTGTTTCGGGCCCAAATCTCTCAAATGTTTTCTGACGTGGACTATTTTATTTTTCAACGTTCCATAGGACTATTCCCTTTGTTTGTGGTGTGCTATTCATTAGCAACCATCTGAAAGAATCCATCTCACTCAAGTCATCCCAATTCAAAACGAAATTATGGCTGATTACCCAATTGAGCATGTGATCCGGATCTCAGTATAATTGGAGAGTGGTCTGAAAGGGTTCGTGGTAGGGTATGACGTGACTAATGGAAATTTTTGTTCCCAGTCAGTGTTTGTCAACACTCTATCCAATTTTTCGTATGTTGGATTTTCGAGGTTGTTTGCCTAAGTATATTATCTCCCGATAGATCAATCTCTCTGAAGTTAAGACTGTTGATGACAGCAGTAAAAAGAAAGGGCCAGCGGGGATCAAAACAATTATTTTTTTCTTGAATTGCCCTGACAATATTGAAATCCCCCCTACCAATAGAGGGTGAGTCTCATTACCGCAGGTCTGAACTAATTCTGTTAAGAATTGTTGCTTCAAGTCGGGTTGGGCAGCACCATATACTGTAATTAAAACCCATTTGAAACCATCATTTATTTATTTCTTAGAAGGAACTTCACGTAGAAATCCCCCTCTGAAATTTTCGTATCAAAAACAGCTAAGTTTACCCCTAAAAGAATACCTCCTGATTGACCTACAGGTGGTTTCTCATGCCATAGAAAATCTTTTCCACCATATAGATTTCTAAGATTGGCGGGTGTAAACGACGGTTTCCTTGTCTCAAGAATTACTATAAAATCCAAGTGTTGTTCTTTCACATTTTCTAACACAAAACGATACTTAGCCGGGTCGCCAAAGCAACAACTATTCCAAAATAGACCTTTCATTTTTTATGTTTTTTTTCCTTTCTTACTCAGACCAGCCAACAGTGGACATACATCTTTTTGTTTAACTTTGGTCAAGACTTTTTTCCTCCTTGGAGATATGACTAGTGATCAAATGATTCATCACCACTATCCTCATTCTCTTCTTGCCAATCACTACACGAATGTTGGAGAGAAGATAACTCTAACAAAAAAATCATTGTTGTTTTTAAGTGCGTTGCTAGAATTAGCATCAAAAGAGATATTAGCACTAGAACAATGCTATAACCATTGTTAGGATAGACCAGACTATCGAATACTAGCTAGTATAAAACATTTTATAATTGTTAAATAGAATTTTTATATATTTTATAGTCATTATGGCTGATCTGAAGGCCTTAGATATTGTCTCCGCGTGTGAACGTTATGTTCATGGCTGCCCGTCTAGCTTAAAATAGTTCCTCTCACATGCAGCCTTGTTGGTAATAGTTGCGATGAACCAGGTGAAGGACTATTAAATTGACTTGGCTTTGGTGCCAAAGCGGGGTTTCCCCGGTTGCAACCTAGAGACGAAAATGGCAGCTGCTGATAGGCTACCCGGGGACGAGAATAGCAGCACATGGCGCACAGTCAAAGCACCGAAAACGCTAATGGGATGTTTAAAAAACAATTATTCACTCAAAGTCTATAGACGTAGAGTTTATACACAAAAATCAACATATTAATCTTTATATTAGTTTATATGCCCGATTTAGATTTGGATTTGAATTCAAATATTTTTTATATAGAGTATATTACACATGAATTTATTTTTTACACATAAACTTATAACACACAAATATATACGCAGGCTATTCCTACATAGAGTATATTAGATTTATTTCTTGTACTTGTTTATTTCTATTTCTTTAAACCTTTTTTTTAATATCTAGTGCCAACCATCTATGCAACATATCAAATCAACCCAACCGCACACATGGGTCGTGAGTGGGGCTGCACGTATTATGGGCCACCCTCAAGCAGGTCTCTATCAAAAGTAGCAGCCCACGTAAACAAATAATAGATAAATAAGTTCTATAGTAAAATACGCTAGCGTACCACAATTTACGTGGTGGGTATAATTTAGTCGTGCATCTTAATTTGCTTAAATTAGTCACACACCTTGTTTCTGGGTGCAAATTTCATAAAAATTATATCACAAGATCCAGCCTCTAGCCCGCCGTGGAGGCACTAGCACGCTCTCGTCTGGTGGACAAGGGGCGCAACCGGCCTCCTCTGCACCACTGTCCCCGATGAAAGCCACGTGGACAATCAATGGATCATACGTCTCGCCCACCTCGGCTCCCGGCGCAGCGCAACAACGACGCTAGCTCGGCTCCATGCGCAGACTTGCACGTGGCTTTCGGGCTCCTCACGATCCCCAAATCAACGCAGATCACATTGATTTGGCTGAAGTGGCGCTCCGCCCGTCAATACCGACGAGTCGTTGGATTGCATGGTTGTCCATGCGGCGTTCATCGGGGACGGGGGTGCAGAGACTGCGAGTTACACCCCGTGCCCACCAATTTTTTTTCCGCCTGGCACTTCGTTACCCGCAATAGCTGCCATAGCGGCATCGCAGCACACTGTCGTATCTGCCACTTGGTTACCTGCAATAGGTGCACCTCAGCTATTATGTGTGCTCCCGTTGCACTCTCCTTCTGGCAAAACCTGTCATTGCTGCAACACATGTGTGCTATGCAATTCGTCGGTTACCAGCTACTGCCTCCGCCCAAATACTTATCGTTTTAGGTTTTTTATTTTATAACGTTTGACTACTTGTCTTATTCAAAAAATTATTGCATGCCATAGCAATATGTACCCTCAGCCCTCTTGTCGTGCTTTGCAAAAATTAGGAATTTTGGATAAAGTGGGCACTTCTTGCATGCCCATTATATAACAGAATGGGGATGTTTTGGGCAATACGCAACTTTGCTTGGGTAGTAGTGAGAAATGTTCTGTACGACTGCTGGCCTTTCATATTCATCTTTGGTTGGGCCGTATTTGCAAGGAACATCTAGCTCAAATATGAACAAATGAGCATCTAACTGAACTTTCAATATAAAGGATCATGTCCGGTCATCATTACAATGCCTTCATAATTTGTACAATAGATGAGAGCCACTGTGTTGTATAGAGAAACTCCCTTTAGTATTGATCTCTTCAGAATTTTTAAGAAGAAGGATTTGTGTCAGCTTACACATCAATTTTTTTATATGTTTTGATAAATAATTGCTTTGAATTTTGGCGTGTAAAATTGTCTGAGGTTATAAAACCGTTCAGCTAGCGGAATGGACATTCTTGCCACGTCAGGTTTTATTGTATAGCTGCTATACATCATCAATCGTCTTACTAGAGCAAAAACACTTATTATACTTGCTAGTATGGAGCACTGGCTTTCAGCGAATGGAATCTTATCAAGCACCCTCCACTATTTCAATGCTATCCATCTTCTTGTGAATTTGGTCTGGCAATAAATAAAAACCCATTGTATACATTGGCAGGCTAGAGAGACATGCATTAATTAGGATTTCTCTCCCCCCTAGATCGACAAGTAGCTACACTTTCAAGCCCCTAATCTCTTGGTCATCTTTTCAACTACAAAATAGAAGTCCACCCCGAATGAACTTGTCAAAGTGCATTGGCAACCCGACATACACCATTGGTCACTTTCCCACTTTACATTTCAGCATATCAACGCACATCTCTACCTCATTTGTTGCCAGCCCCATCCCACAGACTTCACTTTTCTGATAGTTGATCTTTAACCCTGACATCTCCTCAAAGCAGAAGAGGATAAATTTCATGACTCTAATATATTCCACCCCAGACTCCAAAAACAGAATGTTGTCGTCTGCATATTATAAATGAGTCAAACCATCCAGTGCATCCCCAATTATGTTGAAAAGCAATGGAGACAGTGGATCTCCCTGTCTCAACCCTCTATAAGTTTTTAAAAAATGCCCCTGTTACCCATTTCTATTAACCCCCCCCCCCCAAACTAAATCTCCGATCTAGTGAACAAACTTTCTATTAACCGCTACTGGTAGTTTTCTAGAGTGAGTAACTACTGGCCTAGTGCAGAAATGTCTTCAAATATATATACTGAAATTCAACACCATTTTCAAAAATATCCAGCTTGTTTTGCACTTAGTGCCAATTAATGGTCCAAATTTGGATTAGTAAATTGATGTGTGAAACTATGCTCCAAAAAAGGGCATTCTATTTCTCCAAATGTACATGTCTAGTCCCAACTGCCCCCCTCAAAATCAATTGTAAATGTCTTCATAGCCTATGAGTGTATTCACACCATGCAGAGCCGGAACCGAAAAAAAACGTTTTGTGCGGTTAAGTTGGATATGATGAATGCTTATGATCGGGTTGAGTGGACCTTTTTGGAGCAGCTTCTTCGGAAATTGGGTTTTTCACAAAGGTGGTGGATATGGTAATGAGATGTGTGTATTCAGCTAGATTTATGGTTAAATTGAATGGAGGATAATCACAGGAGTTTACTCCTTCAAGAGGAATCAGGCAAGGTTGCCCTCTTTCACCATATCTTTTTATCCTTTGTGCTGAAGAGTTTTCCGGTTTGTTGAGATCAGCTAGGGAGAATAGTCAGATTAACGGAATTCAATACGGTGCCACAGGGCCACATATTTCTCATCTCCTTTTTGCAGACGACAGTGTAGTGTTCTTGGAGTCCAGGAGATCGTACTTCCTCAATTTACATCGGTTACTCCAACACTATGAGCAGTGCTCAGGACAGAAAGTCAATAAACAGAAATCTGCTATTTTTTCAGTAAAGGGTGCAGTGATCTTGTGAAGAACGATTTGAAGCAAATTTTGGAAATTCAGGTTGAGGCCCTCGATGAGAAATATTTAGGTTTACCTACACAGGTAAGAAGATCTAATTTGGGGGCTTTTAAAAGTAGCAAAGAACGGTTATGGTGCAAAGCATCGAGTTTCAAAGGCCAAGGTCTCTCCAAAGCTGGAAAGGACGTTCTCATCAAGTCAGTGCTACTAGCTGTCCCCTCCTATTCTATGAGTGTCATCAAATTACCTCAGGGTTTATGCAACCAAATGACCACCATCATTCGGAATATTTGGTGGGGCGCTAATCAAGGAAGAAGGAAAACTTGCTGGATTGGCTGGCCGCATATGTGTAAGCCGAAGAGAGAGGGTGGTATAGGATTTAGAGATTTGAAGATGTTTAATCAAGCCATGTTGGCTAAGCAAGGCTGGCGGCTGTTGACTGAGCCGAACTCGCTGTGTGCGAGGGTGCTCAAAGCTCGTTATTTCAGAAATTGTAGTTTTTTGGAAGCAGTTTGCCCCCGAAAGGCTTCATATACTTGGAGAAGTATCCTGTACGGGAGAGAGTTATTGGAGAAGGGACTAATCTGGAGAGTGGTCGATGGCAGATCTATTTCTGTTAAAAGGGATCACTGGATTCCTAGGAACAGATCAACTAAACCTCTGGGATTTAAACTACCGGTACATGATAGCAAAGAATAGGATGAAGGAAAAATTGCACAATACTTCCTTAACTGTGACAGCACAGACATCCTGAAAATCAAGCTACCGCATTGGGAGGGTGAGGATTTTGTCGCATGGAACCAAACAAAATCCGGGGTCTTCACTGTCAAGTCAGCCTATCACTTACAACGACAGGCAAAGCAGCAGTTAGCAACAGCGTCGAGTTCTAATAATGAAATGCACAGAGGATGGAGGAAATTATGGGGAGCTGATGTGCAAAACAAAACGAAAATTCATACCTGGAGGCTTATTCACAACGGTTTGGCCATTGGGCTTGAACTGCAAAGGAGGAATATCAAACAAGGAATTCGATGTATTTACTGTAACCGTGAAGAATCTCTCTTTCACAGATTTTGGGTCTGCCCATATGCTGTGTGGATTTGGCAATAGCTAGAAGAAAACATAGGGACCGACATTCCCCTACCGCCGCCGGCCTGCAGGGACAGTGCTCGCCTTTCGAACTGGCTTCTGGACCAATTGGCGGTGCAATCACAGGAGCTTACGTCGATCATGTTGATCACAATCTATAATATGTGTTTGCGAGGAATGATGCAAGGCATTAACAGGTACCGGATAGTCCAGACAGGATGGTGGAGAAATCTCTTTTTCTCCTGGAAGAATGGGCGGCTTTATTTGCGAAATCGGAACCCAACATTACTGTTCCTCGCCCGACAATGGCATGGATGAGGCCGGACTCTGGTTGGCTCCAGTGGCGAGTCTACCAGGTAGGCTTCATAAGGCTCAAGCCTACCCTCCAATTTTTGCAAAATTTTTTTATATAGGTATCATATTCCCACCATAGATGAAGTTGGAGGTGTTATTGAGTCTACAGTAGCGGCGGCGGCGTGTTCTTCGCGAGGAAGACGAAGGAGAACGGGAGAAAACGATTCGTTTTCTCCCCCACGGCCCCACCGGCTACCCCTCACTTAAGCCCAATAAGCCCAATATGGCCCATTATCAACTTAGGGTTAGCTCCTCTTTCCAGCAGGCAGCCGATTCGATCCCCTTCAGCGTGCGGGCGCGCAGCAGCCGGCGTCAGCGCCTCGGCGGGGCAGCAAGCGAGCGGCGGAGCAGGCATGGGTGCGCGGCGGCTGACGTCGGCGCCTCGCCAGGGCAGCAGGCGGGCGGCGGAGCAGG
>CM002487.1:5636578-5654711 GCA_000325765.3 Leersia perrieri | reverse complement strand
GCCGAGCTGGGGAGGGACGGGCTAGCGATCTGCTGTGGTCTGTGGAGCAGTGGAGGCACGGTTGCACGGTGACTCAGTGAGCATTTTTTTTCACATTTTTACCTTGTTCAACTCTGTCAATTCTCAAAAAGTCAAACCCCATTCTAATTTATTTTGCTATTGTTAGATTTCACAATGGAGAAGAAAACAAATTTGCTAAGTTATTATGCAAGCAGTTCACGTGAGACACCCCCAACAGATGAGAGCACAAATCAACATAAAAGACATCGAGTACAATTTGATTCATCTAATATTATTGCCGATCCAGCCAAAAGGATACAAATTGATGATTATGCTCATGAAATTAGAGATGATGTGAGGAGGGCATATTTATTGGTTGGTCCAAATAGAGAACCCGGGCATAAATTTCCAAGTACATTAGATGGCAAGATTAGAAGATCCTTTCAACGAAGTTGGTTCGATAAGTTTGATTGGTTGGAATATAGTGTGGAAAAAGATGCTGCATTTTGTTTTTATTGTTTTCTTTTCAAAAAATCAGCACAAGCCAACACATTTGGGAATGAGGTATTTACCAAAGAAGGATTTAGTCGTTGGAAAACATCATTGGATAGTTTTAATAAACATGTTGGTGGTCCAAGTAGTTTTCACAATATTGCAAAGGGTGAATGTGATGATTTTAACAACCAACGGGCAAGTATTTCTAGAAAGTTTCATACTTACTCTAAGGAGTATGAAATTTTATACAAAATACGCTTGACGGCATCTTTAGATTGTGCTAGATATCTCATAGCACAAGGGGAAGCCTTTCGTGGACATGACGAATCATCCACTTCCATAAACAAGGGCAATTTTAGAGAAATGTTGGATTGGTATAAAGATAAGAAGAGTGATGTCAAGGATGCATTTGACAAAGGGGCTGAGAATGCACAAATGATTTGTTCAGATATTCAAAAGGATCTTGCAAAATGTTGTGCTCAAGAAGTCACAGCTGTCATAAAGGGTGAGATTGGTGATAGAAATTTCTCGGTTCTTGTTGATGAGGCTCGGGATTGTTCAATAAAAGAGCAAATGGCAGTGATTGTGAGGTTAGCCATGAATTCAATGTTTTTAATTAGTGAATGATTCATTCTTAAATTGTTCTAATTTTATTTTATATTTTGCTCGCAGATTTGTGAATGATCTTGGGAAGGTCACGGAAAGGTTTCTTGCAATGAAACACATATCGGAGTGTACATCTCTTGCGCTAAAGGAATATTTGGTTTGTGTTCTTTCCCAACATGGTTTACCTATTTCTAGACTACGTGGGCAGGGATATGATGGAGCTTCAAATATGAGAGGGGAATTTAATGGCTTGCAAAAACTAATTCGGGATGATAGTCCTTATGCCTTTTATGTTCACTGTTTTGCCCATCAATTGCAATTGGTTGTTGTCACTGTTGCCCAAAGTAGTAGCTCTATTGCTGAGTTTTTCACCTATGTTCCCTTGGTTGTGACACAAGTGAGTGCATCTTGTAAAAGAAAAGATGCATTACTTGCTAAGCATCAAGATGTTTTGTTAGAAAAGTTAGAGAATGGAAAAATTTCAGCTGGAATAGGATTGCATCAAGAGTCCACCATAGTTAGACCTGGAGATACTAGATGGGGATCACATCTAAAAACATTGCTTCGTATATATGAAATGTGGGAGGCAATGGTGGATGTTCTTGAAGTAGTGAGTGCAGATGCTCGTGAGCATTCTAGTCATGGTGGAGCTGCCGGTTTAGTTAAGAAGATCGAGACCTTTGAATTTGTGTACATACTGCATTTTTTGATAACTTTGTTGAGCATCACTAATGAGTTGTCAAAAGCTTTGCAAAGAAAGGATCAAGATATTGTTGAAGCCATGAATTTGATCATGGATGTGAAAGAGAGGTTGCAAGACATGAGGGATAATGGATGGGATCCATTATTCGACCAAGTCAAAGGCTTCTGTGAGCAATATGAGATCGATGTGCCTAATATGGAAGATCTTATTGGTGTCATGGGTAAATCTGTTCGGAGAAAGAACAAGGTGACTCAATATCATTATTACAAGGTCAACATTTTCAATGTTGCCATTGATGCTACTTTGCATGAAATGAATCATCGCTTCAATGAAGTGTCATCTGAGCTAGTGTTATGCATGTCTTGCCTTGACCCAAGAAATTCCTTCTCCAAGTTTGATGTTAATAAACTTGTTCGCCTAGCTGAAATTTATGCCGATGATTTTACAGCATCAGACCGGTTTTTGTTAAGAAGTGAGCTTCAAAGCTTCATTCTCAATGTTAGGAGGGATGGACGACTTGATGAATGTCAGGATATGTCAAGTCTTGCACAGTTGTTGGTAAAAACTACTAAGCATAGAGGCTTTCCAAGAGTGTATCGTCTCATTGAGCTAGCATTGATCCTTCCCGTTGCAACAGCATCCGTTGAGCGCATATTTTCAGCAATGAGCACTATCAAGACAGATTTACGCAATAAGATGTCAGATGATTGGCTTAATGATTTAATGGTATGTTACACTGAGCGAGAGATATTTAAAAGTATCAGTGATAGTGCAATCATGAAGCGATTTCAAGCAATGAAAACTCGCAAAATATCCTTACCCATTGAGCAAACTGCGGAAAATTAGTGGTATGTTGTTTCTTTTAGTTAATTTTTGTTTATTTCTATCATTTATTTATGACTAATTGTACCAATTTGTGTATGTAGGTGGCTGATCACTTCAATGTTTGCTAAGGTTTAATTAAATTTGCATCTTACTACCAAGTCAAGGTACTTTTTTTATGTCTTTAATTAGATTATGTATTTATTTTATTTGACTTGTGTAAGTGCATGTACCTCACTTAGCTTTACCCTTACACTTAGACTTAGCTTTTGAGTTGAGCCTCCCCTCTATTTTGATCCTGGATTCGCCACTGGTTGGCTCGAACTCAATTCTGATGGGGGCTTTGTCGCGGATGGATCCGTGGGGAGCGGAGGCGTCATTGTCAGGAATGATCAGGGTGACTTTGTGGCAACAGGGATATGCTTTGTTTGGTTATGTTCTAAGTGCTGCACATGCCGAAGCCCTAGCTTGTTTGGAAGCAATGACGATTGCAGCTACTCTGGAAGCTAACAGGGTAGTGTTTGAGACGGATTCGTTAGAAGTGGTGACTGCGATTTTAAATAATGGCTTCGATCGATCTGAGATTGGTTCGGTGATCCAAGAGTTAAGAAGGAGAATTCATTCTTTCCAATATTTCATGCTCAGCTGGGTCAGAAGATCGGCGAATACAGTTGCGCATCATCTGGCGAAGGAAGGTCTGCATACCTGGACGACGGTTAACTGGTCGGAGGCAGCACCGGAGTTTTTATCTTCTTTCTTACTTAAGGCTGCGTTCGGCAGCTGGGGAAAAAAACAGTGCTGGCTAAAACGCACCGGGAAATCGCTACAGTAAACTCGCGCACGCAAAACGAGGTGCTAAACCGTATGTTTTTTGGAAAAAATTTCTACACAAAAGTTGTTTAAAAAATTTAAATTAATCTATTTTTCAAATTTAAAATCGTTAATACTCAATTAATCATGCGCTAATGCCGTTTATCGTTTTGCATGGGGCACTTACTGTAGCGATGTACTGTAGCGAGTTGCCCGGCACTGTTTTTTTTCCCAGCTGCCGAACGCAGTCTAAAGATTGTAATCTGGTTACCATACCCAAATTTTATTTCGGGTTACCCACTCTCAATAAAAATCAATTGTAAATTCCATATATATATTTCCCGATAGTATAAAGAGTACTCTTAAGCGTCGTTAGAGTAGGACTGCATATATAACTTATATCTCATTTCGGGTAATTAAGTTGCTTTGAATTTGACTTTTGCTTCAACATTAGCAAGAGTTTAGCATCTTAATTATATACGATACCCTAGCAAGTTGTATCACAAATTCACAATACCGGCAAGAATATTACAGTTTCAGCATGTTAAGACTGATATTACACTGCTGATAACCACAGCTGTATGGAGATTAAAGATTGTCCTTCCCACGTTGTCTATAATCTATTTGTCAGATTAGCCTAAAACCGAAGTTGATAAGCTCAGCCTCGTCCAGTCGTCCGGACATTCGGCTCCAGATTGCTGGGATATGCATGGCTTCGACGATGACAGTACTAGACCGTTAATCAAGAAAATATTCCAGGGTCCTTGTTAAAGTAGAAAAGCTGTTTCTGATAGCCCCGTTACGGACTAAACGAACACTCATCGGTCGATATCTGATTCTGCAAAAATTCCAGAATCACCTTGTCTAGTTGTCTGTAAAGTCATGATACCTCCAAGAAGTCCTGAAATTGGTTTATCGTATATACACTACTGTTCTTCCCATTTGAAATACTCGTTTGTCCATTTTCACTAATCACTACAGTAAATGTCTAATTTGTAAGTCATGGTTTTGACGTTTTGTACATAAGCAACATGTTATGCCAGTAGTGAATGTAAATTTCTGAAGTAGGAGGGAAGTAACCAGGGGAGAAAGCAAGGGGAGGGTTGTCTTGTTTTTTTTTTTTCTTTAGTGGAGGTGAGGGTTGTCCACTTGCCGTTCTTACTTTTTCTGTTCTGGAGGAATCCTCCAATCACTTATTTTGGTATTATTTTTTTAATGCTCACGGCACATCAAGCATGTAACTGAAAAATATGGGGTATTTAAAAGTTAAAATTCATATAATTGGCCGTATTTATTTCCACTCAATGCTATAGAATCGGATATATGTGCTAGTTGTATATGTTTCTCGACTATTGTTTCACTCTTTTTGAAATAGAATTACGGAATCATATATTATAATCAATAGATTTTCCTCTCCACTCATCTTAAAATTAATTGAATGAATAATTTATCTGTTACTGAAGATGATCGATCTGCATTGGAGACACGTAGAGGCGGGGAAGCCATACAGCACGGCACATTGGGCTGAACCAAGAGACTGTCTACCTCTCTCCCCTACTTACACCCATAGGCCCAATGGACTGTCCTTTGAGTGCGTGAACCTGCTTCCAACTACTAACCTGGATGAACTGATCAATGCACACAACCATGCTCTGAAAACCTTTGTTCTACAAGGCCTGTGCCTGTGCACTGTGTTGCACATCTGTGAGCCCCCGTTGGCTGGCGTAACTAAGTTACAACAGGCTTAGGCAATAACCAAAAACTCATGTACTAATCACCACCGAAACGGAGAACGGCTGTTACCGTTTAATTCCCAACACCTCGCAAGCCTATATTTTTTACACACTAACAAATAAGCGAGCAATTCATTCATGCAAATTCCCATTGTATCATTTTTTAGGTCGAATTCCGGCACCTTGGTTCTCATTATAAGGCAACCTACACACACCCCCACCCACCCACCACACCACCACATGTCAAATTTATTATACAATCAGTGTATAATTATACCTTGTGTGAAATCAGAAAGAGAATAACTATTGACGTACTAATGGTACTGCATTCTATGCATGTCACTACCTTGCCCATCAACTCCTTAAAAGTTTACACAAATTACATATTTGCAACAAACAAATTTGAATCCAATAAAATTTATCATTACCCTGATCTGAAACGAGATGGTATATTTGCATTTGGCTTGTTCAAATCATCAAATCCAAGGATCGAAGGCATTTGTTCAGCATTGCTTTCGTCGTGAGAACCGTGTGAGGGATGGCGTGGAGATATCAGTTCAATAGTGCATCTGCAATGTGCGTTGACAGTTTGAAAGAGTTTTTTTTATTGCAATGGGAACGAGTTTGATGCTGAGAACGCAAGTGATCATGACACATTTTAGTCTTAAGCCGAAAATGTGAATGAATAGCTTGAATGACACATTTTAAAGGCTTCTCTCATTCCAATGATAGCGTTGGGTCAGGTATCTATTGGGTGCTAGTTATGTTCAGTATCAACTATAGTCAAGTAAATGGATATTGAATTCTGATCAATTGAGTCGATGTCCACTCGATTATTGCATGTCATACAAATAATTATCAACAAATAGCTAAAATATCTTCCACCCGGCCATCGGCGTTAGCTAGCTAAAATAGGTTGTATGCAATAAAGAAGATGCTTAAATAGATGATTATTTACGAGCGTCTATACAAGAATTCTAATTTACCGTGGAAGCTTTGGGTTAAACGTTCATAAACTGCTTTAAACATGCACAATCAGCTCTAGACGTTGGATGTTGGGTCAAGCGACGCTGGATACCTGTAAAATTACCCTTTATAAGGTAGTAGAGACTACTTTGTGTAATATGAGAAATATTACAAGATGTGTGCATACCATGTACAAATTTTGTATGAAAACTAATGCTATTGTTTTGTAATAAAAGGTGCAAATGTGTTCATATGGCAAGAAAAATGTTAGACATCCTTTCCAACTTGAACTTTTAAAAAAAAACATAGATAGGAAAAACTCAAGAATTGAATGGGATATTGTACCTAATCCTATGGGATTTGGAAACACATGAACTTGTTGGAGCCATTTTGATATTCTATAGAATATTCACATGAATTTTACAGGAAAAATATATTTAGAATAGAATTCAGAGGAGAGATGAAGAGAGACGGTGCATTGGATTTCTCAAAGTATTCAAAACTATGAGGTTTGTGTCATGTTTAAATCATCCAAAAAGTAGAGGAGATGAATCATTCATATGAAAATTTCCTTGCTCAACCCTTCCATCCAAAGGGAAACATAGGATTTTAATCATAAATATTGCTCCATCCGTTTCACAATGTAATACATTTTGATTATTTCAAAGTCAAACTTCTCTAAAATTAAAAAAGCTTATTAAAAAAGTAGCAAAATTTATAACACAATTATAGCATACTGTATTGAGTTGAAAATATTGCTATGCTTGTCTATATTCTAGATCAAACTTAAACAAATTTGACTTTGAAAAGGTTAAAACGTCTTACATTATCAAATTGAGTATTTCCTTTCACAAATCACTTGTTCCAAAGGAGCCCTTAGTGTTCATGTAATATACAAATGCAAAATTTGGGTCCGTAGAAACTATATAATGCAAATGTGTTTTTGTCCAAAAATGCAACACCGTCAAAGTATGTACGTGGCATACTGGAGTATTGAATGGTATCTCAAATTTCAAACATTTTTTTGCGGGGAATCTCTCATTAATTCAAGTTTGAAATCTCAAATTTCAAACTTGAATTAATGAGCAACACAACATGGCAACAAAATGGCCCCAAGATCAAAAGGCGCAGCATTTAAGTAGGTGTGGGTCCAGGTTGTTGAATTAATTACTCTACCAAAGGATCGTTAGCAGTGTTGGCAAAGACGGCCGTTTCTGTCGACTTATCGGCCGAATAATCGTGAACGGCAGCAATAGCGACACGACCCTGCTGATCGGAATGGATTTTTGTTTCTCAGACGCCAAAAAGGCCGAACATACCGATTATTTGGCTGATTAGCGATTAATCGCGCTATTAATCAGCAGCAGCCTAAGAGCTTAACAGACACGCACGCCCGTACGTAATAAAATAGGAGTATGCGTGTGTTCGGTTTCCATGCATCCTCATTTTCCTTGTTAATCGCTGATTCCCAGGGCCATGCTGCAGCGACCCAGTTTGGTTTGCTTGCTCATCTCTTCTCTGTACTGATTTTCATTTGTGATCTTCCCTTGTTGAATCTCCAAAGATGTGCAAGTCCATATTACATATTTAATATTTTTCCGACCATGTGACGATGCATGCCAATTCTTAATACTCCTTATCAATCTATTTAATTTAGTTATGGACTAAAGTTGTATGTGGTATTTTGGTGAGGATTTTTACTGTCCAACAGAAAAATATGATAAATAAACCGCTAGATCATTCTAATATAATATGATAAATGAATAGTTAGGTACTATTTGTTAGTAAAAAAATTATTGGTGAGTACTCCTTACTTTGCTATATACTGTGTGTTTGATATCATCAGGCCTTCATGTAGGGCAATATAGTTATTATTTTGTGAACGTCAAATTTCCGTTTAATATTTTCAACTAATCGTCCGTATTCCGTTTAATTGCTTGACGGTACCCTAACCGTTCGATACCCATTTTTCGTCTTTTAAAACACTGATCGTTAGACCTGCATACTATTCCCTAATCAAGTAGGCACACCGTATCTCAAGCAGTGTGACAAGGTTTCCAAATCTCGTTGAACGGCTTAGATAAAGCGTGTTTATGCACGCGCGTGTAGAACGGAGTTTCCCCACTTTGCCACTTTTCCAACACATCACGAGCCTAGATTTGTACACACTACTTCAGATCATGAATGCACACCGTTTCATTCTTCCAAATTCCAAATTTTTACTTTCTTGAGGTCGATCGATTTGCTGCATGGTTCTCATTCTAAGGCAATATTGCAATATCATCATGAGTTGGTAGTTGATACGACACGGCTACAATTAGTGTTTTGTACTAACATATATACTCCTACTTACCATGGTACTGCTAGTACTATCTTGTGATGCTATTTAATTTAAAAAAGTTCGCACAATCTATATATAGACTTCACGGTTCTGCTAATGCATTATATGCCCTCCCAGCTCCCTATAAGTTTACGGCCCTGTTTAAAACGCAAGATTGTAAAAACACGGGAATAGAAAAAACGCAGGAATAGAATGCCATACCCATTCAATTCCTATAGGATTTCAATACACAGGGAAACTTTAAAACAGTCGTTTGATAGACACAGAGGAAAAACGGAGAAATTAAGACACATGAAAGGCAAAACACGAGATAAGACCTCATGCTTTTTTTTCCTCCAAAATTCCTCTAGAATAGCCCAATTCATAGGAATTTCAAAGGAATTGATAGGAATAAATCCTTTGAATCAAAGGGCTTCATAGGATTATTTCCTATAGGAAACAAGTCATCCACAATTCTTATGTTTTTCCTTTGTTTCAAAGGGAGCCTACACAAATTGCACACACCACAAACAAATATTTAACTTCTGATGAAATTTGTCATTATGCTGACAGCCACAACTCAAATTTACAGTCATGAGCGTAATCTGGTACGAGACGGTTTATTACACCCAACCTGTTCAAATCAAGTCCAACGAAGCCATTGTCAGTTGTCACCCTTTCCCCATTGCCTGTCTGCATAAAGGAAGACCGAACTAAATTTGAACCAAATTTATTTCAAGAACCAGGACAAACAATTGAACATCCCTACCTGCAACCAGTAGACAGTAATCTTTTCATTTCCAAATAAAAAGAAGAAAAACAAGAGTCTTACAAGCGCGAAGTAAAATCCACTCCATGTGATACATGTAGCATAGTAGCACCGCTGTGTCCAAGATATGACGAATAACTGACTGCAATGTGTCAGCTCAAACTTATGCTCATAATAAGCAGTCCCTAGCACTTTGTTAAGCCCATTAAGATAGCAGCCAACCTACAAAATTGTTATTCCTTGTTTGGGAAAAAAGAACAAATTGTTACTCCCAAAGCTTTGTCAGATAGCACTCTCGTTTACATATTTTCGATACCTCCCACCAAAGCCTACAGTTTGCATGCCACATATTTTAATTGCTTGTGTTTACCATATTTCACGAGCTTGGGTTCAAAGCTTGAACATGGGGTAGGTCACTTGTCAATGATGCACTAGGTTCTCAGCAGTTAGCATTACAACCCAAACAGAGTAAAGACAACATTTCGTTCAGATCTGTGAGGAGAATCTCCAAGCACTGATGCCATCCTATTATCCTAATAAGTTTCAACAAGAACTGTAGGTTACTTGCTAATGATTAATTCATAAGTGCCATCGATAAATCAGTTTTTTTAGTACAAATGTAGAGGCTTCGCTTGGTGAACATTCTGTTCTGAGTTCTGACTTCTAATACAAACATATGCCAACTTGAGAAATTCTAAACGTACTAGTGCCATCAACATTGACCAACCAACGAGAATTGATTGGACTCCACAAATACTAATATAGCTGCTAATTCCTTCTGAAAGAAAATTTCTTATGCAGATGAAAAAGAACAAAAAGACATAAAAATAGTTATTGATGGAACCGGAGCAAAAGACAAAAATGCACAACAAATTTGGATGGATTCAGACTTGAAATTTCCACGTCATGCTCAGGCATCAGTGCGTTGGCTTTAGCAGTATTATATTTCAAAAAGGGCCCCTGCTAATATTTTAATCGGACAATGCTGGTGAAAGTGTGTTGATTGGTGTCCATTAGAATAAACTTAAGGATCTCAAAAAAAAAAGCAGAAACTTAAGAGCTTGACACTACGTCCAAAACTGCTCAAGCGGCACGGAACAAGATTAATTCATGCCGGATATTCCAAGATGACAAATGATTCTCCTCAGATTTGCAATAAAACGGTGTACAATCAACTCGTGAATGCGTGAGCATTAAGCTTTTACTATCAGAATGATGAAAGCTTCTCTGAATCTACGTATCTGCAAGGCTTCTGCCTTCAGACCTGCATCTTCCCTGGGTGCAAGAACCCAGCCAATATCAACCACCACAAATCGAAAGGTATCTTCTCATGCAGAATGTACTTAGATGATCTCTTCCTGTCAGTCATCAAGACCACACAAAAGTTAAATAGCTGAACTTGGGAACAAACTCGAAGGTCTGATGTTCAGCTCCTTTTCTTTCTTAGAAACCTTTGTTTCAGGAGCTTCAGAGGCAACTTTCTTTCAGGATCGATGAAGGCTCAAAGGTGCTGGAGACAGCAAAACAAGGTCTTTTGGATGCTTTGGTTGACTCAACCTTCAAGTTCTGTGACCAACCTATGCTCCCATCAGAGGTACTTCGTCCAAGGAATATTCATTCCATCGCATCCATTAATCCTGAAACTAAAGGTCCTGTCTGACAATTCTGCAGAGCAATTTTGCACCAGTCAGCGAGATCAGTGAAGCCATAGAGATTCTGCAAATTGAAGGAGAGATACCTGAAGATTTCCCAGAGGGTGTATACATTAGAAATGGTGGTGACATCAATATTATCTTATTACTGTACCAACAAATAAGTATAACTGTGTAGTACATGAAAATTGCAGACCATAAGCTAAAGGTGCAAAATCTCGACAGGTTCCAACCCACTATTCGGAGCCCTCCATTCGACTGTCTCGATCTTTGGGAAGTCCAGTGAGATATGGGTTGAAGGAGAGGGCATGCTCCATGCCCTCTACTTCACAAAGAACAGTTCAGCCACTTGTTCAGTCTCCTATGCAAATCGATATGTGCAGTCTGAGACATTAGAGATTGAAAAAGCCCGACAGAAGCCATGTTTCCTCCCTGCCATCATGGGTGACTCTGCAGCCATCATTGCAGCCTACATTCTCAACTATGTAAATAGCACTTTATAAGCCTAAACTGTATGCTATCTTTGAGACACTCAAATAGGTAAATATGCAATGCAGATAAGGTTTGGAAAAGTGAACAAGGACATCAGCAACACCAATGTATTTGAGCATGCTGGAAGGGTGTATGCAGTATCTGAAAACCACCTGCCTCAGGAAATATGCATACAAAATCTTGACACAGGTGATAGCTGGGACATTAACGGGGAATGGGATCGGCCCTTCACAGCTCACCCAAAAGTATGGTTTGTCATTACCTGTATCCTGCATCAGCTTAGATGAGCTAATGAAAATCAGTAATTAAAGCATCCGTAAGTCACAAGAGTAAATTCATAAACCACTCTAAGGTACAAATATTGTATCAGTGTAGCAAGTTGATCCTGCATCAGAATAAGATGGTATCTGTTACGAGACAGTACTATAAATCAGCTGCCCATGCACTTCAAATAGAATCATCAGATTGCTTCACTTACATCTTTACTCCAGAAATTTTATTCAGTAAAATATTATTTGACCAGCAAAATGGCATGTGAAAGAGCCCATCATTGTCATGCAATGAGATGTGTAGCACATAGAACTGAAGTCTACTGTAGAATCAGAAGCAGCCAAATAAATTCTCTATACATTGTATAATAAATCTTGCCTATGAATAGTGTGTGCTTCACTAGATGGTCCATCATTGCTATTTAACTGCAAAAATAAATATAAATGGACCTCGTTAGAAATTGATACATCTAAAGAATAGAATATGAAAGTGTTGTCATAGATATAACTATGAACAATTGCAAAGCAATATAATCTATTTGACTTCATGTTCTAAGTAAAAGATCATTGCACCTGATGTTTTAGTAACACTTTTGTTTCATCATTTAGATTGTTTTAACTCACTTAATTCAAATGGATGTAGGTAGCTCCTGGATCAGGAGAGCTTGTCATTTTTGGTACAGATGCAAAGAGGCCTTTCCTAATTGTTGGAGTTGTCTCAGGTATTTTGTTTTACTAGTATTTGGTTAGAAATTAAAACTATCCTCTCCATCAAGTTTAAATTCAAAGTTTGACACCAATTAATGTGTTGGTTTCATTGCAGCTGATGGAACTAAACTAAAACACAAAGTTGACCTCAAACTCGACAGATGTACACTTTGCCATGACATAGGAGTAACCCTTAAGTATGTCTGTGTACCAAACAATGTTTCTTCGCTGCAGTTCAGTGACTAACTGAAATTATTTCAACATGTTGTACTTATGGTAGAACCAAAATAATCTTCTGCTAATAGAATTCCAGAAAAGCAAACTGACAATTTACACGTCTTCCGTCTCCTAATGTAGGTACAATATAATCATGGATGTACCACTTACCATCGACATCAATAGACTTATTAGATGCGATCAGTAAGTATATCAGTCAAGCTTATTTGTTTACAGAAATCATTGGCTTAATCTGCAAAACATAAGAAGACGATCCCCTGGAACAGGTTGATCAAGTTTGAGAAAGACAGTTATGCAAGAATAGGAGTAATGCCCCGTTATGGTAATGCAGAGTCAGTTATGTGGTTTGACGTTGAACCATTCTGCATGTTCCATTTCATTAACTGCTTTGAAGAGGGTGATGAGGTACATCTTTCTGATAGTTTTTTTATGCTTGTTATTGTAGCTGTACTAACATATCATTGTGTTTTTCCCAACTACCCAATACCCATAATTACCAAGTATATGGAGTATGAATCACATTTTTTTCCTTGCTAAAATAGGTTGTTATCAGGGGCTTTCGTGCAGCTGACTCCATCATACCAGGTCCTAGGATCAGCCAAAGCAATTATGATTTGCTCTCTGGTCCTTCTAGGTATATGAGAGATGATGTATTGATGAAAAAAGGAATTAATGAAGAATTTTTCTCACGATTATACCAGTGGAGAATAAACATAAAGACAAAGGCTGTTTCAGGGGAGTATTTAACAGGAACTGAGTTTTCCATGGAATTCCCAATGATCAATAACCACTACATGGGCTCGCATCACAGTTATGCTTATGCACAAGTGGTGGATTCTTTGACAAGCTCTTACGGCGTTGATGAGAAAGGTATTAGCAAAAAAACACTTTTCATGTAATTTACCAAATCAGGGAGTAGGAAAAATCCATGGCATGGTCGCATGGATTGGATTATAAGTATCTTCCACAATATTTATGATTGTGCATCACCTTGATCATAGTTCTTTTCTGTATTTTTTAGTAATCCTCAAATATGGAGGCCTGGCAAAACTTTGCCTTGAAGAGAGAGATAATGTAGTTACAGAGGTACATTGGAAATGGACTATCTACACTACTTTAGCAAATCTTTATCTTATATTTTCTCACTAAATCCATGTCCAAAACCAGACATCCGAAGACCTAATAAAGACAGAGTACCACTGGCTTGGGAAAGATGAATTCTGTTCTGGAGCAGCATTTGTTCCAAGACCTGGTGGCTCACATGAAGATGATGGATGGATAATTTCTTTTGTGCATAACGAGGGGTCTAATAAATCGCAGGCAAGTATTTGTTACTACATCGTATCATGTATGCACGCCATTTTCCGTATGAATAACGCACCGCCAAATTTCGAGTTCAGAAATTATAACTTTCTTCTTCCGGGAGAAAAATTATATGTTTATATGTTGCAGGTGCACATCATTGACGCACAAAGATTTGAAGCTGCCCCTGTCGCCAAAATAATATTGCCACAGAGAACACCCTATGGTTTTCATGGAACTTTCATCAGTTCAAACACAATAACGCGATTGGATCACAAAAGCGGAAAGGCTTGAGTTTAAAGACTAAATTGGATCAAAACATGTAAGTAGCAAAGCTTTTAGGCTTAGGCTTGTAAGTGGGTGAAATTTTCATATAGTTTACCCAAAGTGAGCATAGTTTATAAGGCTAGCAACAGCATCTTCCATCATACACAATTGCTAGTTTCCTTGTAAAGAAGTCAAGGTGTAATCAGTTAAAATGAACATGCAACTTGTAGTTCTAGTTATCTGAATTGTATCCAATTCCCCCGAAGGACATAAAACCATCAAGAAGATTTATATGTCTTCCAATTAAAATGGTGTGATGCAACTGCACATGCAGCACCTTATGATGAGATAGTGTACTATACAAATTGCAGCTTCACTGCACCTAAAAGATCATAACTACTTCATGCATTCAGCCTGAAGGAATGAAGTATGTATACAATAAAACAAACATACAATTAAATTTAAAAAGCCTCAAAAAACTGTGGCGCAGAAAAAATTTGGGCATAATAATGCATTTTACTGAACAAGTAAAAAAGAAATGTAGATTATATAAAAAATACAACTGTCTTCATTCGCATTTTGAGCAGTGGCAAAACCACAACCCGGAATCAGTTTATAAACAAAATATCAATACAATTTATGTTCAACTTGCAAGTGGTAAGCAAGACAGATGTAGCAAAGTGGTAGGATATAACAAATTTCTACGCTGAAGTAGGCTGTTGACGTCATCAAAACGACCAAACAAATATTTCCAACTATCACTATCAAGTAAGCATATTCTGCAACAGAGTGCTTTGCGAGGTTACCTCTCCTCAATACTAGTATACTAATGCTCATATTATTTGACCATGAATGAACTCTTGCAACTGCATCCACCGACTGCACCCGAATTAGTCGACACCTACACAGATACACTCGAAAAGAACGAGAATTTTTAACACGAAAAACTAAACTTGCATGCAATGCGACAAAAAAAAAGTGTTCCTAATGATAAACTTTGTGAAGTTAGAGCTACGGAGCTCCATATAGGTCACTTTGATCCTTATATTAACAACACTAAATGCTCACTCTAGACACTCAAATACTTGATCAATTTTTTGTTGCAGTCTAGTTAGTAGTATTTTAAGAACTGACATAATTTGTAGGTCAACTTTGCTAGACAGCAAAGTTACTTTACATTGTGCAACAGTTGCTCAAGGATTTGCCAAACTTCCAATCATGCCAATTGCAATCCTATTTTGAGCTACAATATTACCACCAAGCCTCGTTTCGATAATATCTAGATGAGGCATAGGCTAGTCGAGTTTCGGGTAGTGTTTTCCATGTAAACAAATCATATATCACAATTCAGTTTCTAACAATAAGATAAAAAAATATAGTAGGTAAAATTCCATCACAGAGCACGAACTAAAAGTAAAAGACTAACCAGGAAGGCTAAGCGTATCAGCTCCTCAGTGTATCCATGGTTGCACCTTTCACAAGGTCATACGACAAATTGTCAACAATCAACTTACACCATCCTTCTCGAAGACCCTGAAGTTAAATAGACGACTGAGAGACACAATTGTATCAGCACTGTAACAGCATTTCTTTTTTTAACACAAGGCACTTTATATTTTGACATTGTAACATGATCAAAATTATGGAAATTAGGCTTCATGATTGTCACCAAAATGTTTCTCTGTTAATATGCTTCATCTTCTAAAACTATTTTGTCAAAATAAAATGTGCAAACGTCAAACCAAAACACAACAGCTTACCTATCATCTGGTGTCTTCATGTTATCGAGTGAGAATGTTTACTGGAAACCAGAACACCCACCAGCTTCAACGCTCAATCGCAACATGTGCCCTCAGCAGATGATTCTTTGGAATGGAGCTCTTTCCGCCTCTGTACCAGATAAATTACATAAAACATAAATTAACAAGACAGGGAACGACTAGCATTTCTCCTGTATTTCTCCTGTAGAACTAGAACCTATGTGCAGACTAAATTGGTCTGTTTATCGAATTTTCTTACATAAAAATATTTTTTTATTATCTCTACTACTTAAAAGCGCAGTGGTCGTCCACCTTCGCTCGGTCCCTCCCCCACCGAAAAAACCAAAAGAAACGCACGTCCCATCGACGAGGAAAAACCGGAATAACAGTCACGCGTGGAAAAAAAAAAATCAAACACCCACGACGGCACGATTCCCCGCTAAACCTGCGCGATTCTCGCCGCCGCTCCAACCCCACTGCAACCCTTGACTCTTATCCCTTGAGCGTCGCTGCCGCATCGCCCGTCTCCGCTTCAACTGTCACCTCCGCCGCCTGTTCCCCCATCCATGCCGATCACCGTCGCAGAGCGGCTTTATCCTGCAGTTTCCCATCCACGCTCTAGATGCAAATTCATTATGAGCGATTTAACACTGAGACCTTCCTGCATCCTCAGCGGTGGCAGTTTTGTGTGGAGTCGAGGTGGAGGGGCATGGCAGGCCTCTCGCGAGAGAAAGCGGCGTGGGAATGCATCAGCGGCCTCATCCATGACTCCCACACTTCCAGGTCCCTCTCCATCTTCATTCAGCGGTAGTGTTACTCATCCCTTCCCCATGAACAGCAGCAAAGCAGTGCCTTGCCAATGTCTTCCGCTCACCCGTCGGTCCATCTACCCCTGCAGATGCAGAGGATGGTGGTGGCCATGGCCCATGGTACAGTGGCGGCTTCCAAAGGAGAGAGATGACAGCGGCAATCGACGGCTTGCAGGACGGACCTGGCTGCATCATCACCACTGCCGGTGGCCCTACTGCTGCAACTGCCTCTAGTATTGCTGCCTTGCTGATGTGTTGCTGTTGTTGGCTCAGCAACTCTTGCTGATCTGCTGTGGCTTTTCGTCTATTGTGCACTGACTCCCTATTGTTGCTTTTACTCTAATGTATTTTGACATACATAACTGAGTGATTCCACCCTATGTATAACAAGAAGAAGTAAACAAAGATGAATTCTGAGTCAGGGTTATGTATGCCAATTTTTTCACCACAAAAAAATGTTCTACATTACTAATAACTACTACAAGTATTACAGAATCACACTTCCAAATATTTTGAGAAAATTATTCTCGAAAAAAATATTTTGAGAAAATATTCTATAACTAAAAATAAAACTATCAGTACTGTTCATATATACACAAAAAATATTGTATATAAATATGTTCTTACTTCTTAGAGGTCTTCCCGTGTTTGCTTTGTAGTATAAAGAAATTCTATTGTAATTTTGAACAATCCATTTGTATTTATCTCCCATTTTTCATTGCAATTATGTATGGATGTCAAATGATTATTTGGTTGCTTGCTTCACTATAATAAATAAAATATTTATTTTATGGAAAACAAGTGTCGAGGATGTATTCCGTAGTAACGCACGGGCATGTAACTAGTGTACAGAAAAAAGAAGTGTTCTGTTAGATATGCCTCAATATACTAGGCCTAGCCCAATAATTCTAGTCCAATACAATGCCTATAAATATAGGCCACCCTTATACATGTATTCCCGTACCGTGGTTTTTTCCTCTCCACCTTGGAGGGGTTTTCCACGTTAAATCTGTGTCTTTTATTCCTCTAACCCTAACAAGTGGTGTCAGAGCCAGCTTAGGTCTCCATCCGCCGCCGCAACCGATCTGTTATTTCCCCGCCGCGCCGTCGTTCCACTTCCGGCGAGATCAATTGCGATTAGATCTGCTGCATCGCTGTAGCGCCTGCGCACGGAAGTCGCTGCCACGCCTGCGCACGCACTCCTCCGCACGCACTCCACCACCATCGTGAATCAAAGGCAGACGCGGCAGGCAGGAAGGCAAGCGAGCAGCGGCCGCACGTCACCAATCAACCTTTACCGCAGTCTGTGATTTTTTCCGGCGGAAAATTGCTAGATCCACCCAAGGCTGCGTACCAGGGTTTTTATTCTTCATCTTTTTCTGCCCAATTTACGTGACACACGTTATTTGCTAT
>CM002487.1:5603139-5634851 GCA_000325765.3 Leersia perrieri | reverse complement strand
CGAGGCGGCGGCGGGGCGCAGGTTGCGTCGCCGGAGGTGCCGCGTCCGCGAGGTACCGCCTCCGAGCGGTCGGTCGGTCCGTTCGGACGGGATGCCGGACCGTAGTCTTTCTCTATCTAAAAAAATCAAATATTAACGCCTATGTCCTCATAGAAGGAAACATGGATCCATGATGATACAGAATATTGACATCATAGAAAAATTAACTGAAGAATAACAGAATAATCTTTGGACCATTGACATTATCCCAATGCAAGCAGAGTTCAAGTTAAGCTTGAATTCTAATCTGTCAGACTTGTTGTACTCCCCAGATCGTTCTCTTCCGAATGCCGTAGCATTTAATAAAGCACATCCTCTGGAGGTAAGTGTTTACTGGTTGGATTAATTAATCTTTCACCACTGGTTCTCAACTTCTCATGCCTTCAAAACTAAAAAAGTAACTATGAATTTTCTGGGTTGGACTTATGTACACTTTCTTTATAAATGGACGATCCATCACCCAAAAAAAATATGATGAATTTCATATATATTCTTCAAACAGGATGTTAATTTTGTGCACAATGTAATGTTTTACTGCAATTTATTTGCCAAAAGAAGAATACGCAAGAACTTACTGTTGTGTATGACAAATTTATTGCTGGAGAGACTTAAAGATTTGGGATAGGACCTTCTTATTAATTCTGAAAAAACCAATGGCATTGGACCCCGCGAAAAAACTATGCTCGAACTTCTTTATGAGTTGTCTGCTGATGGGTTGGAGATGCTCATGAAGAAGCAACATATGCATTTGAACAAGCTACCAAAGTTCGAAGGGTGCCTCGCTTTAAGTCGTATTCTATGATGTATTGACTTTGTGCATTGATCACTGCCCAAATAAATCGACAGAACTAAGTAGCCCTATGGTTTTGTCGTCCAATTTAGACATGCCAAAAATTTGGTAGACCAACGTATTATGTGTCTATTTGCTTTATTGTTTTTTTTCCCTATTTTGCAAAGAAAGATATTGGAAAGCAAACCAATCTAAGACCTAATCATTTCAAAAACTTTGGCATAATACTAAGTAAACTAAGAGGCTCTTGTGCCTTTATATTGTAGCACCCTAATTTTTTTTTATTTCGAACCATTGATTTACTTAAAATTGAAGTTCAAATTTGCGTCTTACTTGAATTTGTGCTCTTGTGCCAAAATTTGGATCTCACGTCCCCATCCTAGAGCCCCAAAGAATTCTGACCAATACCCAATTCAAATTTGTTGTGAAATCTTTTGAATCCCCTCAAATACTTATAAATCTGAAATCCTAGAAGAAAAAGCCTATGGTTCAAGTTGTGGCTTTGGGCCCTCTCCCTAAGCAGGCCAAGGGCCCACCACCTTCTTTCTAGCCCTACGAGCGTCTAGTTGCCACATACCCTCTCCACATAGCAAACACGGCTGGCTTGGCCCCACCTCAAGCCAATCTAGTGGTCACCCACCCTAAGCTAGCGAGGCATGCCCGCCAGCTGTTTGAACAATGTCTCACCAGGCTGCCGTGCTGCATCAAGTAGTTGTTTCGTTCACTGCCCACCACGCCAAGCTTGTCCTCTCCTCTGCAATTCCCAGCCCTCTCCCTTTCTCTTCCTAGACTTGCAAAACCTTGGCGTACAATGTGTTGATCAAGGAGCAGCTGACTTTGCTATAAGTTAAGGTGATGTCCTCTTTTCCTAAATCCTCAAACAAATAAATTTTTTAGTGCCAAATACAGAAGATGAGAGGAGGGAGTGAAGCTTGTTGCTTAGAAAATGGTTGTCAATTTGATGGATTTATACTTTCAAATGATTGGGCAAAAAAGATTTCTTTACTTTATTTTCTTCTGTGTGATGAAATAACTAACTGCAGTTTTTCCATTTTACTACAAATTTACTTGGATTTTTTTTCCATTTTTTCAATTGAAAAATATATTTTTAACGTACTGAAAGATCATGGATATATTCTCGAACTAATATGCTCAACACATAGCACAATTGTTTGTTAGTGTGTTACTAGCTGAGTTGCTACGGTAATAAATTTACCCTGTTTTTACCGAAATAAATTAACTAAACGTTGTGAAATCAGAGAACAAATGGAAAATTCTGAACTCTAAGAATGACACGGAAGCCTTGAGTGCCTTGCCCGTGATGACTGCTCGGGTGCTGACGAAAACAAATTCATGTCAGGTGGAATTTCCGTTTTAGTTTCCTTCTTGCGTTTTCTCTTTGTCCAGTATAAACTAATTTGCAAAAAAGGAAATAAAATTCCGACCTGCCGGATTCGAACCAGCGACCTAAGGATTAATCTGCATCAAACTACAGTCCTCCGCTCTACCAACTGAGCTAAGGTCGGCTAGTGTAAATTATTGAAATTTTCGGTTATCATAGCTTTTCACTAGAACCATAGCTTTTCCATCAAGGGAGCGTTTTCCTAACCCATAGCTTTAATCAACGACTTGCAACTACAATTTTCTCTACATAGATAATCACTATTCACTACAATGTTTTAAGTTTTTACTTTTTCTCAAAATTGTATTTTGGTCTACAACATTTGAATAACAATGCAATACATTGTTACTTCAACTAACTCTATAGGTCGAGTGAACCCACGTTCACACAACACCACTCTTATATTTTCGTCCTCGCTTCGTTTAAAACGGCTAACCTGTTAAAACCATGGTTGAAGTAAGAAAGCTCAAAAGCAAATCTCTTACCCACATAAACTTTAAAACATACCAAAAATTGTGCCAAATATTCAAGCAGAATGGTTGTCCGTCTAAGATAACTCATGGCTACCAAGAATCATCGATATGTCCATCGTGCAAGCAAGTATTTCTACAAAATTAAGAGAAATCATAATATGGGGCTACTTTGAAGCATGGCTATATGAAAAAAGTAACAACTAAATACTGCTTCTATCCCATCACAGAGCTACTTCACATATTTTTCCATCTCAAGCGATCACAATCACCACTCATTTAACTTCATCTCGCTCCTTAATCTTCTTTAAGAAAGGGCAGATGAAGTTAGGACCGAGATAGTAGTACTTATTCAAACCAAATATGTGAGCTATTGTTCACAAGATATTAATAAATATAGAAAAAATCCAACATCCTTGGTGACAAAGCTGAGAAAATAAAACGAATTGTTTCTATGTACAATTTGACAACTAGAAGAGAATTCCTCCTTCCCTGTGCTGGTAAAACTACTCATTTTATCAGCTCAACTTTTCTTCTGTTCTTGTACTCTATAAAAACTTAAAAAGCAGACGCTTTTAGTGCAATGCTTGGTGTTGATTCCATTTGGACCTTTGCTTTCATTGTTTGTATTTTGTCAGCTCTGCTCAAGATGGTGGGAAAAACCTATTGAGGTTGAATGGCAGGGTGTAGAACTCTTCATTTCTGCTGTCTCCTCGGAACGTTCTGAATCGCGCCCACCATGGCATTCCCCGGTCCCTTGCTGCCTCTCTGACATCGAGTGTGTTGTCAAGGAGTACCGCCATGATGAGGGCGACGGTCGGTGGAGATGAGAAAACGCTGTTGATGTAGTCATTGAACTGCACAGAAAGAGCAGTACAATTCATACTCTTGTTTCCATTGTAAACATGCAGAATGAGTAAACTTGCATGGAAATAGCAATGCCGGAACATGGATAGTTGAAGCCTTTTCTGTTGAGTTTCAGTATTTTGGACTTCAGAGTAATCATGATATTATTCTTGTGCAAGTACTAGGGTGATATGAGACAATTTTATTTTTGATTAACAGATAAGAAATAACATTAACTGATATCACATTTTGTTTTGCAGTCAATTAACATTGTGTTGCTTTTTTGTGCTAGACAGATATTTCCATTTTTTTTTGTATGGTGTTCCTTCCAAATGCAAATTGAAATGTTAGAGAGTAAAAATATACGAACCCATCCAGCCTTAGTGTGAGCTGGTCCTTCTCGTGAGCCCGTGGTATACCGAGAAAAATACTCTGGTATTGACAAGCCAAGAAAAAGTGATACACCAACAATGAAGAGGTTACGCATTGAATTCATATTGGTGAACTGCAAAAAGGAGAGTCCCACAGCAGCTGAAGACACAATAAAATGAGCATAATTAGTTGTACTGTTAATTAAATACATTTCAAAAGCGAATAGAGAAAAAACTCATTATGCCCAATATGTCAGGGCTTCTTACCGACAATGCCAAACATAACACAGTATATAGCAGCAAATATTGGGAACGGAATGGAGGCAAAAAGTGCACCAAATTTTCCTACAACCATGTCAAGTTCAGAACTCTGAAAACCACAAGAAAAATATGTGTTGATTGCCAGCGAGAAATGCTACCTAGCATGGAGAAGAAGATCATGAATCCTGCAGAAATCTGTATCACTCTCCTGCTACCAACCCTTGTTGATCCAAGAAGACCAACATTCTCACTGAATTGACAAAAAAATATGAGTGCTGTTAGAAAGCAATCTTAGGGTGAAAACTAAGAATCAGTACATCAGATGCACTCACACAGAAACAGTAGATCCAGTCCCAGTGCCAAATAGACCATCTAGTAAGGTACCAATTCCCTGAAAGTTCACATGTTTGAGCAGAAATGTCGGAAACACAGGTGCACAACTTAGTTGATAAAATATACACGCCAAAATTCACATCTCTTTAGCAGAATGAAAAAATCGGTTCTAAACATGTTGATGAAGATGCAACTAATTAGTATCTATCCCTAGTGATTAGTGAAGTAATGAGGACTCATGAATCATGTGATGCTGGAGTTTATGTTCTAGCATAATTATGAGGCAATTGATCCATAAGAAGCCCCCTAACCTGCCATCCAATGCCTCTACTCAATACATATGCTGGTGGTGGTGTTGCACTTGCCAACCGGGCAGCAGCCATGAACGCTCCTGTTGTCTGCAGTATCGAAACATTCTCAGCGCACTGAAAAATGCTTCAAGAAATCATGTTTACGGTAAGTATGTCACAATACCTCAATTAGGGACACCACCACTGCAGCCATCATACCAAATGCATGGTTTGCACTGAATGTTGGTGCACCCCATTGCAATGGGAATGGAATACTTATCCTTAAAGAGAGTGAAAATTTGATATGAGAGTTTGTTGTAAAATTTAAAGTAAAAAATAATCAACTTATTTGGCAGCATACGAACCATAAAGCAGAAGAGATGAGATTGGCACGATCTGTCCGGCAACTGAACTGGGTGATCAGGGTTGCGTGCTTGTATGCACCACTTGCTGTGAGGATATGGGCATATACCCAGACAAGAGCAATACATATAAGCAGTGAAAACCTCTCCAGAACTGGAACATGCCTGACAATTACATGCTTGAGGTATTGGGAAAGTGCAACAAACAGGATAAGCATTGGAAGGCCAATCTCCACACATTTCCCAACCTGATGAAATGTAGTTTCTAAATTAGCTTAAGAACTAAGAAAAGTATTAATTAACAATTAATGTAACATAAATAGCTTTAAAGAGTGATAACAGAGATGACTGATGCAGGAATTGATTTGATTCAGGAGTCATTAAAATTTGCCAAGTTGGAAATGCTTATGTCAACATGTTTTCTCTGTATTAATCAAAATCTCCATTACTAAAGAAGCATAGCATAGATAACAATCAATCCATTTTTTTATTGGAGAATGATTATGGTTAGGACTAAGTTAGGCAATTTTCATGAATTCTAAGAGTACGCTTTAACTAAACTAAAAATAAAAGTAGATCCTAACTCTATGCTTCAAATAAACTAAAAGTTAAACCTAGTATTTATTTTGTCTGCTAAGTAATATGGTACTAGAAAAGAAGGTAGTTTGTGATTAAAGAAGATTCTGGTTGAAATGAATTTTTATCTGTACTGCACAAATATTCTTCAGTAATACAAGAACCTAACATTGAATTGACAACTACTGTCGTATAGAGCGAAAGGAAGACAAGCTACTAGTGCTTTTACCAAAGTGAATCCTCTCTCAAATAGGCCAAGTCCCACAAGCGCGACTACCGGAACAATCCCAAGTGGGCTAAAGAACCTGCAACATGCACATCATGGTATCAAATTATCATCCTCTTATTCTTATCGTCGACATGAAGGTAGCAACCATGTCCCATCTCTTTTGAGTATTTCGGTCTCCCTTTGATCAATATAGTAGCATATTTTCACTTTCTCAAAAGTAATGATTCCCACTACTCAAACTGAGAGAAGCATATATAAAGTGGTTGGCTAAAGGGTCATATACTAGTATGAAGATTCAACAAAGAATGATCCAACATATCAATGTCATGTAGGTCCAGCAAAGTTATCAAATGAATGCCCTTAGTATAAAAGTTTGTACCGTACTTGCACATACAATTGCAAAAGTATATTTTCTATGGGAGAAAGAGCTAAAGGCATTATACGTCCAACTCAATCATACTGCAGAGTTGCATGTACCTGGAACAAATTGCCCATAACTGACTATAGCCAAGAATTATTTGAATGCTTGATGAGACTATCAGAGAGCCCTGTATAGCTCTCATTGTCTGCACAAATCTCTGCAAATGAACCAGAACAGATAGTTTAGGTAAATACAATGAAATTTTTACAGTACCATAATGGCCATGAATGATAATAACCCATTTTAAGTATGCTGAAAGATATTACTTGCATACTTACAGTATGGCCATCTGCTATTTGTGCAAGTGACGGGTCACGGATAATGGAGAGGATTGGAACAACAAATGCATATGAGCCCCCGATGATGGTAGGAAGGCGAGTGCCAAATAGTGTCTGAAGCAGTGTTTTAATCCCAGTAACAAATAGCAGTGTTTGAACAACTCTTGCCTTGTCATGCTGTGACAGAAAAAAATGAAGCACAAACTTAAGTAGGAGCAAACATATATTAATTATTCCTGCATTATTAATCAGATGCATTGACTTTAAACTGGCGAACTTCTATCTTTCAGTAATATGCTGTAACATTCGACAACTGTTAACAGCCACAGAAGCTGAACTTTACTGAGTAAAAAGGGGTCAATGAATGAAGCAATTCTCACATCATTTCCACCCATAAGAGGAACCAACAATGTTGGGATCATGACAGCAGTGCCCAGGGACAGTATGTAATGCTGAAAGCCCAAAGCTATTGCTTCCCCTGCAACACCAGAACCTTTGAAGGTTAATAACAGACAAGTAATCAACCAATCATAGAACACTCATTGCAGTGTAGCATTACATACCCCATGAAGGATTGGAGTCTATGCAGTACTCAAATCCCTGGAGCTGGTCCATGGGTGGATGATGGACCATGTCCTCAGGCTTCACCTCAGCCATTTCACTACCACACTCTTCCTTTCTTCAAGATGACCGATTGGTCACAAAGATCAAGAACAAGAAGGGGAAAAGATACGGACTCCCTTCTCTTGGTTGATTATCAGTGGAGTTTTAGCACAGCTCAAGAATTCCTCCGAGTAATGGCCAAAGATGGAAACTTTATGACCCAAAAAAGCTCCAAAGCGCCCCCAAAGACATGAACTGGAAGCACTCTAGAATCTGCAGTGAGAAAAGTAATGATGTTCAACTCCCAAATACCGCAGTAATTACATACGCAAACCAAACGAATCAGATAATCGAGTACCAGGCCAAAGATTCCAGCTTTCAGCTCCCAGTACAATCTTGGCACACACAGAGCAATGTCCACTCAAGAGCTCAAAGATGGCAAGAACCAGTTTTTCCAGCAACAGAAAACCGCCCAAAACCAAAGGGGAGAGAAAGAGAAACCCCAAGAACAGCAAGCAAATCGTCAGTAGCTGCAATGGGGGCCTGCAGAAGTCGGTTAGGAAGAGGACGATGTCAAATGAAGAGAGCTATAAAGCTAAAAACGAACAAAGGAGGCCTAGCAGCTGATGATGCGCTTTAATAGTGATGTTTGGATGCTTCAAAGAAAAATAAAAGAGAAAAAGATCAAAAGAAGATAGCAGCCATGAGTGACATAAAAAGGCGCAGTGCGAGTGCGAGAGATGAGTGGGCAACTGTACTAACCTAGCCTGATCTGATGATGCAAATTGCGCGCTCTCTCTCTCCCCCTGCAGAGGTTTCTCTCTCTAGAATATTTGTCAGAGATTTGTTATTAACCAAATGGTAATCCCATCTTCTGACATAATGTGTCACTGACACGTGCTCAGCATGCAGGATTTGGGCTTAATTCTCTCTGTAGATGTTATGCAGAGAGAGGGACCAGATCAGAAATTCACAAACGGATACGGGAATTGGCCGTTGGAATTGTTTCTCTGACAAAAATGCCCTAGGTTCTGAAGAAAACAGGGAGAAGGTGACTTGGGCCTTGTTTAGTTAAAAAAAAATTGTCTAAAAACATCTCATCGAATTTTTTGACACATGCAAATGCATGGAGCGTTAATATAGATTAAAAAGAAATTAATTGCACAGTTTGTATGTAAATCACGAGACGAATCTTTTGAGTCTAATTAGTCCATGATTAGCCATAAGTACTACAGTAACCCACATATGCTAATGACGGATTAATTAGGCTTAATAAATTCATCTCGATGTTTACAGGTGAGTTATGAAATTAGTTTTTTTTCATTCGTGTCCAAAAACGCCTTTCAACATCCGGTCAAACGTCTGATATGATATTTATAAAAAAAAATTTATAGCACCTAAGTCCCTCCCATAGGGACTACAACTTTTGTGAGGGCACCTAAACAAGGCCTTGGTGTGGGCGCCTCGGAAAGCGTGCACAGTAAATGCTGGTGGGTGCGACCCTGCAAGGAATGTTGGTTTGTTTTTAAGTCATGTTTTTCAAACAAATGTCAAATATAATTTTGAATTTTAAATCCTGGTTATATAAAATGATTCTAGATATTTTTTTATTATGCCTTAAACATATTAACTCTATTCCAAAAAATTACTAATTTTACAATATCACAAATTCAGATATTTTATATTTTAACTATTAAAAGGATAAATAATGATCACGTAAAAATGATGTTACTAGATTTATCAATAAACAAATCTTTATCTATTATAAAAATTAAAGATGATTCTGTTATATCTCTGTATTCTTTTTTTTTTGTCATTGACATCAGTATCGTGTTGAAATTGTTACAAAACAAGTTATTTGATCTTGTCAAATGTACCAATTATAGCCTTAAACATATTGTAACAACTATGGTCATAATCAGCCCATAAATCACCCTTATGGCATGGTTATAATTTAGCTCATGAATTACATTTAGAGTGAGAATTCATGTAGTATTGTACTAATACTTAAATTAGTGGGTTTGTAATCTCTCTATATAAGGGTCATTGAGATCAAATAAGAAAGATGAGAATGATTCACTATTCAGCTCTCCCATGTATTTCTACATTTCATTTCACAACAGAAATAGGCTCTCCATGTCCTCTTGTTCTCTTCTCATTTCCTCTTTCTCTTATCTCTCTCTTCCTCACAGGTGCCGCTGGCCGGCGTTGACGACAAATGGACAGGGGCGGGCGACGGCGGAGAAACGACACACACCAATGGTGGTGGAGATGACACCACAGCTCCTCTTTATGACCGTACTTCTCTTCCAAGCGGTCAGGGCACGCGGTGGAACGGTGACGCGGCGGTCCAGCGGTCGGGAGAGACGGCGCGGCAATCAAGCATTCTGAAAGCACAAAGAAGAGCTCGCCCACAGCACGGGATTTTTCATTGATTCACTGCCAAATTATTCTTTGGAAGAACAACAAGATCCCATCTGTTTTTATCTGCTCATTCTTTTTGTCCATCGATTCATATACATTCCATTCCACCAAAGCCAGACACCACATAGAGAGTAGAGTGACAGAGTGTGACTGAGAAACAGAGGAAGAGGAAGAAGAACTTGGGGAAGAAGAAGACTCTTCTTGGGGAAGTGACGTCATCACCGGGATTTTGGCGGGTTGCTCGTTCTCGTCGAGGCATCAGATGAGCACCCCTAGAGATTCAACATCCTCCCCTGCGGATTATCCAAGAGCGGGACCCGCAGCAGCGAAGGTGGTGCTGCCACCGCCGCCGGTGATGCCAGGACCGGCGGCACCACCGCCTGCTCCTTTTGTACCCACCCGGCGCCGCCGCAGGAGGCATTCGAGCAGAGCAGCTGGTGCGCGCGCTCACTGTGTGCGCCAACTCCATCGCCGCCGGTAAACCACGTCGTCTCCAGTGGGCAGTGGCGGGCCTACTTCAATTCAAGGGTATTCAAATGAATACCCAAGATTTTTGTGATATCTATGCATATATAGTGAATATATAAAAATAAGGTATATTCAACCAAAAAAGTCCAATTTATATTTGTGTAGTTCTAGTTCTCCCCTTCGACCTCCATCCTCTATAATAATAGCCTAGTTGACGGCTAATGAACGCATTTGACGATAAAAATTTTTTACCCCTCTATATTTTGAATACCCAAGTTCAAAATCCTGGGCCCGCCCCTGCCAGTGGGGCCTGGCCACGCACGCCCACTCCACGCCAGCCGCACCTCCTTCCGCGCACGGATCTCGCATGCCCGGCCCCTCCGCGGCACGCGCAGCACCAGCGCCTTGTCGCCGTGTGGGCGGAGCCGAGGTGGAGGAGATGCCGCCGTTGGTCCTGCGCACTACAAGATGAACCCCCTTTGGCAACACATCTATGTGTTGCGAGAAGTCCATATAAGTGTTGCAAGGGTCTACAACAACGCATTTATTATGCGTTGCCTATGCTAGCGTTGCAAGGATCTGTAGCAATGCATGCTCATGCGTTGTAAAAAAGTAGAAATAATCGTTGCAAGCTTGCAACAGATAGTTGGATTCAACACTACTGACATACTACTATTATATGCGTTCCTAGTGCCAATAAACCATATTTTTATTTTTATGCATTTTTATTTTCTATCTTAATAATAATTGAAATCAATTCGATAACAATAGAAGCTTAAAATCACATCAGTGGAAAATGAACATCAACTTATTTCATTCATTCTGCAGCAATGATATCTTTTTCTCTCAAGTACAATGTAATCTTACAAAATGACTATTACATTATTAGACTAACATATCATGTGTGACATGATGCTAAAATAATACAAAAGAAGAACCAAATGGACCATCCGGAATTCTCTCCTATAGTGAACAAATCTTGAGATCACCATTAACATCTGGTAGCTTCTCATCTTGATATTAACATTAGTTTTTTTAGCTTCTCAGCAACATCAAATGACTCAGGTTATCTTCTCCACGATTGCAGCTATTGATCACAGTACAAGATAGATTATTCTTCCACCATCCACCTGATTGGAGCTTCCTACTTTGGTGTAGCAAAATCAAATAAAGAAATAAATGATCATCTAGAAATTATAAGGGAAAACTAATACATAATCATCACCATTAACAACGTCTACCGTACCTGGCGACATGTAATGTTCCTACCCTGCCATTTACAGAAAATGTCACTCAATTTATAAGATAATCCAAATACATGAAAGCAGAGGACAAAGTGACAAAGTGAGCACTCTTATTTTCAATGAAACAGACAACTCACAAACAAGGAGCCATGTAATTGTCAAAACTATTTGTGGTCAGAAGTATATTTCTCTTTCATTCTATAAGCAGAATCCATTGTATATAGAGAGCATCATGTGTCAAATATTGCCAACCCTTCAAATAACAAGGCATTTGTTTGAACCAATCTAAATTGCATTGAGCAGAAGCACAGTATTAACAGTAAAAGTGCCTATGTTTGAACAAAATGAAATTTGGACATCAGAACATCACATTCCAGCTTGGCAAATTCTAAAGGAATGAAGATAAGTTAGTAATGAGGATAAGTTAGTGTAGAATTAATGGAAAGCATGACTAAAAGTAAACCTCCATGTAGAAGGACTTAGATCATAGAGATCAAGTAAACCTGTATGCAGCGTGGTCATTAAGTCTCAACTAAACAACAACAATGAGGATCAGAGCCTCTGCAGCCACAGTGCGGACACCATAATCATGTCCTCCAGATCAGCTTTACAGGAATAGCACAGTGGGCTTTGCCTAGTGGAGAAGGAAACAACATTAGCAATTTTACACATATTGGGCATCTATTCATACATCAGTTAACCAAAAAAGGGTTCTTCAAGTTCCCCTAATGTAGAGAAAAGATGGAAAGCAAATCTGGGCAAGGTAGCCAGCTACTACGTACTGTCACTTTGGATTCTGGTACTATTTAATTAACATGGTTTAAGTGTGATTCCACAGCTGTATTATATTATCTGATTCCTCATTGGAAATCACTAGATGAACAGTAACTGAATCAGGATTACATGAGAAGCAGGAACTGCACATACCAGATCAAGTGGCAGGGTAAAGGGGAATCTGACCATGCTCCTTCACCTAATGCTTGTTAGTGGATCTGATTCCAAACCTGAATACAGAACACATCAAATTAGCAAGATGATTTAATGCCGAATGGGAATTAGTCTCATGTGTGGATTGGCAACTCAGAAAGACAGTGAGATGTGTGAAGGTAGGGATGCGGGGATGCAACGCCGGTATTGGCCGCATGACCGCAAGTCGCTCGCAAGGCACTGAGTGCAGGGCAGCCGTGGAGGCAAAATCACAGCAGCGTTGCAGCACCTGGCCACCGGGTTTGGGGCGCCGCCGCGCAATCCGCATCGGCTTTGAGGGGCTCGGCTGCTCGGGCTACCGATCGGCGGGGAGGCGCGGCGGCCAACACAGATCGGAGCTGGAGAGGCGTGGACCCGCCGTTCGGCCGGGCGAACCAGTAGAGCGCCTGGATGATTACCTGCAGATCGCGATTCCGGCGAAGGTGGGTGGTTGGTTCACAGGAGGGGAGAGCAAGAGTCGAACAAGAATCCCACGATCCTTTTTTTCATACCCAATCCCACGATCTAGTTCGTTTGATGTTTAGGAGAGGGGAAATAGATTTTTTCGGTACTTTCCTTGATTTTCTCTGTGTAGAAGGTGGGTCTTGCTGTACATGAAGTTAGCCAATATAAATTGTGGCCTGAGAGCAAAAGTGGTGACAACAAAAATAAGTTTCTCTACATGGTCAAATTATTCAATTCAAAACAAGCCAGATCAAACTTGTTTTTCTCACAAATTATCAACAGATATTTTTGTTACTTTTTTTTCCCAAAAATTAGATTATATTTAAACATAGGTTCTGTTTTTAAACACCCACAATCATAACTTAGATTTTTACCAATTTAAAACTTTATAATAATTAATTAAAACATTTGTAGTTCACCCAAATTTTTTTTACTTGCAACACACATGTTGCGACACGTATTATCTATTGCTACCTAGCTCACCCATTAATAAGCGTTGCTAAGGCCGGTCTTCTGCAACGCATGGCTAATGTGTTGCCAACCATGTATTGCTAGAGGGGGTTCTAGTCTCCTCACTGACGACGAGAGGCAGGAGCACGGAGGCGGTGTCGGTGACCTCGAGCGACAGCACGTAGGTCGCCGCCTTGCGGAACAACGGAGGGAGAGCGAGTGAGAGTGGAGAGAGGAGATATTTTATTTTTCTTTTCTATATTTGATTGACATGTGGGTCCCATGTTGACAGCTATCTAACATGTGGGGCCCACATGCCATGTCGGCTAAAACTACCTATAATACTTTACAGGGACTATATTTACACCGGTTTTAGAAATTAAGGGACGCGTGGTATTTGATTTTATGGTCAGAGAAACTCAGCTATAAATTGAGGGACGGACTTTTTCCTTTTTGCAATGGCCGACGCTGACCAGTGGGCTGGGATTGTATGTGTTTAGATGCCATAAAATCGGGACATGCTCACGCATGCACCAATCTGGTTTTCATGAGAAATACTGAGTATATCTTAAAGGCGAGGAAGTCACTAACTACATGGAAAAGGCAAATTCTATACTGGTTTACTTCCCTTTTATACGTTAGATTAGTTGGTTCCTGAGACGTGGGTCACATATATACACAGACCCACTTGTCAGGTTGATGTCGATGAGTCTTAGTGGGTGGGTGGTGGTCAGCTATTGTTCCTAGCTAGGGATCAGGGGTGTAATATACAATTCTCTGTGAATGAGCTGCTGTTTTGACTATTCGTTATCACGTCAGTGCACATGTAAAATTTTATTTTCATAGTTACACTCCATTCCGGTTAGAATGTTTACTTGCATCGAAATTAATTCAGTCTGGCATGTTTCGATACTTTTACTAGTTGGAGAATTAGTAGAAAAAAAATATAATCACGATACTAATCGGACACGATGTGTGAGCGTGTAATTTTTTTTATTAGAGTTGGGAGTGTTGGTACAGAAGGTATTTCATTTCAATTACGAGATCACATGAGATTTAACTTACATGTTATTAACATTTGATTATTTTCCTAAATATTCAAACACCCATGTCGCCGCACTGAGGTTGATCCGAGGTGATTCGAATATAGTAACAATCCATGACTTTTTTTTTTCTGAAAATCATAGTAGTATAACATATGTCTTCTGCAAGCAGGGTCATGCTATTTTGGCATTTAGTTGCATGAAGACCCAGGTGAAAAAACCCAACTTTAAATAGCTCATGAAATTCAATTTTCAACCATTTTCTAGTGGGATAAATCAACTTTACCCCCCTCAACTCTTCATTTGGTCTAAAACACACCCTCTAATTCCTAAACCGGACAAATGACCCCCCTAAAGTATCAAAACCGTGCAAACAAACCCCCTTGAGTGGTTTTTATCTCGTATTCGGCCACGTGTTGGTCCATTCAGATAAAAAAATGATGGAGCCCACACGTACTCCCCCCTCTCTCTCCTTGAGAGAGGATGGGGCGCGACGGAAGCACGACGACGGCACTGGCGCCGCGTTCCTATCGCGGGACCCCACCGCGGCGTGCTCCCGCACCCTCGCTGCCACGCTCCTCTCCTCGGGTGACTCGGGGAAGCTCGCTGCGTGGTCACGCCCGTGCCAGCTGCTATCCATCACCGGCGTCCGTGCCATGGCGTCGCGATCCCTCCCGAACGCGATGTGGCTCTGCTCCTCGCCGTGGTTGTCGCCTGTCGGGCCCGACGAGCCCGGCTGCGCGGCATGGCCACCACCATCGCTGTCTAGTCGACCTTGCCGCCACCGCTCGCACCACCATCCTCGTCCCTTCGCCGCCGCCGTCGTCAGAGCTGAAGCAGGCGATGTCGGCGAGGAGGCGTTGTGGCGCCGCTGCTCCGCCGGATCCGCCCCTGGGCTGGATCTGACTGCCCAATGCGACGGGGACGGCGAGCGCAGCGCCGGCGCAGGTGCTCTGGATCTGGCCGCCCGATGCGACAAGAACGGCGAGCTGGAAGGCTGCGGTAGGTGGGCGTGGCTACAGCGCCGGCACGCTCGCCGCCGCGGCGGGGCCCGGGCCGATGAGCATGGAGAGGAAGGCTGCGGCGGCTACTTTTGGTGGTGAGGGAGGCAAGGACGGGGAGGCAGGCAATGGAGGAAGAAGAAGAGAGAGATGGGGTAGAGAGCTGACAAGTGGGCCCTACATCCCACCCCCGACTGACTTGCGGGTCCCATTTGCCACGTAGGCATAAACCACTTGTCTTTGAACTGAGGGGCTTTATTTGCATGGTTTTGATACTTTAGGGGGGTCATTTGTCCAGTTTAGGAATTAGAGGGTGTGTTTTAGACCAAGTGAAGAGTTGAGGGGGGTAAAGTAGACTTCTCCCTTTTCTAGTTATGGTTTCATCATATGTTTTGTTTAAACACGGTTAGCAATGCAACAAAATTGTTATTTCAATCAATTTGTTGATATAGATGACAAGAAAATATTATTTAAGTGCTTATAATCCCGTGGCAACGCACGGATATCATGCTAGTGATCTTAATATGTACCATTTTATTACTTAAAATAACTTGTTCCAATGAGTATTATCAGTGAAAATAGCATCCATATCAATTTGTTACTTATTTATTTTGAGATGGGGGAGTAATAAAATAGAGATGGGCAACTAAAGCACTTCGTCTATCCCCAAACATAAGGGATTTTGCTCCTCCATGTTCGTCTACAAATATACTCCTCTCTCCTAAATTTTACATATGCATTTGCCTTACCTTTGAGACCAAGGAGTAAGTAATTTTGTATCACTATTTTTCCCACTCACCTCATATCCAAATTTCCTCCTATATATCTTACTTTGGGATGCTGCTCCATAAGAAATAGGTGCTTCTGGTGCGCTTTCGTGCAGCGAAGTGGACTTCCAATGTGCTTTGCTATCGGAGCGTAAGCCTGCCGAAGTTTGGGCCTTATGGGTCAAGTCTTTGAATAGTCCAAATTTTATATTCAAAAGCTTGGATAGTTTTTAAATTTTTTAATAAATGTTTACCCATTTTTACATACTTTTGAACTTTGAGCAAATTATTTCCATAGAGACTTGTCAAGTGAAACTTGAGTAAGCTTTTAACTACAAATTTAAAACAACGAACTCACATTTTGAAACTTCCATTCAATTTTCAGAACTTTAGACCCAGATTCAATAACTTCAAGTGAAAATTTCTAAAAACTGTACCATTCAAATTAAATTTGAAACTTTGAACTTAATTTTGAAATTTCCAATTCTAAATTTGTGATAATATTGAAGGACCCAAACAAACTAATTAAGTATTACATAGTTGTTACAAAATAGCATTCTAAGCAATTTATCATATATTCACATCAACCTTTTGATATTTCCACTATACAGATAGAAATATATATCTGGTCATGTGAACATTACTGACTTGCCTTTTGCAATAGTTTTCATGGTAAATATACATATTTTACTATTTTCACTGCATATTTCGTGGCTCTGGGAAATATAGTATTTTAGGACCATTATTTTTACTACAATAATGACTCCAACACTGTAGAGAGTCATTATTGTACTGTGAAGGAGTACAGCAAATCTAGCGGCGGATTCAGGGCTCCACGGTTTGGCGCTATGGATCTGTTGCTTTGCTGATCTTCTGGGGATGCTGCATGCACAAAATTGTAGACGAGCAGGACACAGAAAAACGTCAACTAGATAGGTGCCGATTTCTTTGGATATAGAGGTGTTGTTGGACTTTTGATGTTTGTACTGTTGTCAAAACTTCGTTCTTTACATTGTGGTTGCATATTCTCTTTTACTGAATATTTTTTAGGATATCTGTGTGTACAAAAACATAGTTTTACTTTTAAAATTGTTCTTGGCCTCCAACTTTCTTTTCGTGAATAATTTTTGCGCACGCATGTCATCAGGTTTGTCTAGGCCAAGGAAAATTCCTCGATCAGCCACTGAGTAATTCAATGTTGTGAACCGTAGCTGTTTACATAGATCAATATATGCCTTCTGAAATACAGTACCATACTATAATGGTTGCCGTAGCTTACAATCTTGCACGTCAATTCCAAATTTAATAGAAAAAGGGCCTAATGCGAATTACTGTAACTCTAGGCAGCTACATAATACTACTACTGAGCATACCATTTCAGTTTTAAGATAGAACTTCCTCCGTCCTTTAATATAAGACGTTATTGTTTTTCGCAAAGTCAATATTTTAAAGTTTTAACTAATAGTTAAACTAACGATATTGATGTTTAGTGTTATGCATGTGTGACGTCATTAGATTTGTATTTGAATGTTTTTTATATGATGTAAATTTTATATTTTTTGATAATTTCTTATTGAATGAATTAATATTCAAAATAAAGTATTGTAGACCGTGTACAATTGAAATGCGCCTTGTATTTAAGGACGGAGGGAGTATATGGTATTTTGTTGACAACTGGCATGTTCTCAGATTAAATTGCTATGAATAGTTGAACATATACCTACAATTTTGGCCTTTTCAGGACAGTTTACATAAAAAAGGACATAAAAAACAAACATCGAATGGTTTCCGAGTTTGCTTACAAATCAAAATCATGATCCCTTTACTAATTGAATACTAGCATACAAAGCTTGTCGATGTTATATATGTATGTATACGTGATTATGGAAATTTCATTAAATATATAAAAAAAACAGTTTTAAAAAAATATAGGGGGAAGCTACAACCCTTAGGGGCATAGAAGAGAACTTTTGACTTATTGAACAAACTAAAACAGAAAGCTTTTCTTGTCATTGGAGAATTGCGAGAAAGCAAATGAAGTAGATTCTTGGAAGGAAAAAAAGGAGAATAACAACGGAGAAGAAAGTAGATTCCCCCGGCTGAAATGATGCAAACAGCTCAGACAAGTTGCCTGGATGATATGGCCAGAGAGAGAAGGGGCTTGGTTTGTTTCTTCCTACGTATATACTTTTGCTGTCCAAGCATTTATCTCATTGCTTTGGTTTCTTCCCTTTTTCTTTGCATGCCGAAAGCTGAACTGATATGTTAAACCAATACCAGTAGTTTACCTGCAGTAAACAGAGGTGTGTGGGGGGAGGGAAATATAAAATTGTGAAGACTACACGTTCCAAATTCAAAAAGAATGGTGAAATAAATTCAAGAAACTTGACTCAGGTGGGTGTAATCAAGCTTTACTTTCAGCATAGCTGTGATAGAACTTCTGTATTAACAGTTACAACTACTTGAGTGGCTCCAACTTTTGTTTCCTGATTACAAATAATGTCGGCATTGGAAGAAGGAATGACATCACGAACTAAGTTGCAGTGGTCTTGGTTATTCAAACCCTCTGCATTCCAAATCAAAATAAATGAAGGTCATTATCGAAAAGGCAACATGGGACAAAATATTACATTCCAACTATATCCCTCCTACAAAGCGAGCTTGATCCTCTTTGTCTAGCATTGCTTCAAAAATGTGATTGTGGATAGGTGTGACCTCCCTCGCCCAGTTCCATCATCCACCACCTACATGATAAATTATGATCAACTCAGATGCTGCTATCTTCCAGGCATCCAAACAGGTAGGGCTGGGAGCGGTGTTTTGTGATCATCGGGAGTGCTTGTTTGCTTTCAATGAACGAGTTGCTGGTGGTTTTTTGCCTGAGATAGCTGGAGCAATGGCAATCCGAGGAGCCCTGCAGTTAGCAAAAGAAGAGGGTTTTCAAAAGGTGTTCATGGCCTTGGATTACCTAGCTATCATCTAGAGAATTCTGTCAAGAACACAGGACCGATCTTTGGCGGGAGCGCTTGTGGCTGACATCAAGTAGCTGGCGACGTCCTTATTGGAAGAGGTTTGTTCCGGTCCAGCATTTGGTCCCGCAAGGTACCAGTACTCTCCGGTACCAAAGTAAATCTGACCGTTCAATTAAAAGGGGCACGATTGGGCTGAAAGTAATCGTATGAGACAGCCCACGCGCGATTCCATTGTCCTCTTCTTTCTTCTTTGATGCCACCACAATCAATTTCACCCGACGTGCTCGCAGCCTTGCCGATCCCCCTTCCGGCGCCGCGATATTCTTTTCTCTACACCACCCCCTCCACATCTCGGCCCGCTGAGGGTACTATAACGCTGCCAGTCGCCGCCTCATTCTCCTCATCTCCTTGTGCAGTTACGCATCCCGGGCTTAAGAGATGAAACTGAGTTCGTTTGTGGGGTTTGGAAATAGTGGCAAAAAAAAGAATAGTGTTACACATAAAACAAGAAACGTCATTAGTATATGATTAATTAAGTATTAGTTATTTTAAATTCAAAAATGGATTAGTTTGATTTTTTAAAACAACTTTCATGTAGAAATTTTTTTCAAAAGACATACTACGGGAAGCGTGTCTAGGGAAAAACACTGTAGCTAGTGGAGAATTTGACTTTTGGGCACAAATGAACACAGCCGAAAGCGGTTTCTGGAGATGTACAGTTTTCATGCTGGGCGTTGATTTGTCAAATGTGTTAAGCTATGTTGATTCACGTTGTTAGGTCTTAACCAGTTCCCCCCTTTTTTGGAGACACGTCGTTAAGCTATGTTGCCAAACTGGCATTTCATTCACTTATTGTATATTTGACTGTATTCGTTTGGTCCATACGGTGCTTGCAAACCAAGAGACTCGAAAAATGCAAAATAGTTGTTTGGTTCATGAGGGACTGAATCCTGACTCTGTGACAAATTCTATGATACCGAACAGCAAAAGAGGAGACATCGAGGGAGCAAATGTTGTGTTTAAACAAAACATGGTGTGCGAGTTTGATTGTTCTTGTCTGTGTTCTGAAAAATCAAGTTCCAGAACAAACATAAGCATACGTACAAACATAATCAAGGTCCCACATATTCGTTGCCTTCTAGACAGGTATTTTATTCACAAGAATCATGTCTTTCAAAATTTGTACAGATAACTAGTAATGCAGTCTAAGTGAGAAGCCTAACTGGAGCATCATGTTTGCTTCAGAACCAATTTCTTCACAACCCCAACTATTTCTTCAGAACCAATTTTAGTTGCCAAAAGTAACTGAGCATAGTGAAACCCCACAACCTGACCCATGACATACATACTCATTTGGCCATTAATCTGAACGCCTATTTCTTCAACATTGTTTTCATAACAGTGCCAAACAAGAATACCACACATCTGTCAGATACTTATCCTCTGTTTGGTGCATATCATCTTGATGTTACTGCATCCAAAGAAGAAAACAGACGACCTAGATGGGGCAGGCAGCATTTCATTCATAACAACAATGCAAAAAAACCATTGTCGAAGAACAAGGTTTGCCTAGAAATTTACGTGCCTAAAACAAACAGAGGATGTTCTTAGGCATGATTAACTGCCATCGACGATGGCACTGGACTCCCAGAGTCCCAGTGGTTTACTCACAGAAGTTTCGCTCTAATCTTCCTGATGTGTAGAGAGCTGACTGGGGAGGGAGTGGTGGCAAATCCGTCGAGTGCTGGCATCCCCACATCAGCCCACTGCTCCCGAGCTCACTGTAGGACAAACCAACTAGAAGGAGGTGAATAGTTGGAACACCTAAAACCAGTAACTTTTTGCGGAATAAAAATTACCTTCCCTCTGTCGCAAGCCGGTCTGACCACAGTGTCTAGGCCGGTCTGACCGTGCCTACACCTCCGGTCTGACCGCGCCGACGCCGGCGGTCTGACCGTCGGGGCCCTGAAACCGCCGCCAAACACACGATATCGAAGAACTTATAGATGTAGATCAACTTTATTGCTTCAATACGTGTTTACAAAGTGCAACAACAGCACTGCTCTCTCTAAATTCGACCTCAAGCTGAAACCCTAGGCTAAACCCTAGATCTTCTCTTCTCTCTCAAAACCGATATATGAGGCACACACCCCTCATATATTTATACCCATAGACATGGCTGTGCAAAGCCACGAATCATACTTGTATTAGAAGTCCTACTCCCTTAGGAATCCTACTCATACAAGTAAACAACTCATCCTTTCCAAATTTGGACTCCTTCTAAATTTGACTTCAACTTCCATACGCATACAATCCCTCTTGTATGTCATATGGAATCTTCACCTCCACGTGCATTATCCTCTAGTCTTTTAGTATCCCGCGTGATCTCTTGATCCTCTGGACATCAACTTCTCCCAAGTCGACTCCGATCCATCACCGGCAATACTCTCTCGAGGCCTCAAGCGATACCTACACATGAAACAACCAAGAAACCATAACCGAGCCCAAGTTTTCACCAACTTGACTCATCATTAGCACACAACAGAATTATCCACGAATAGAAACCATAATCAAATTATATCTACAAAGGAAACTTGCAATCCAAGAAAACAACCCGAAATCAATCCTATTCGGGCTCAGCCAGTCTGACCGGGCACTATACGCCGGTCGGACCGGCCCAACAATCCGAGTCCGATATCTCCCGGCCGGTCAGACCGCAGGTCACTGACCGGTCTGACCGGCCTCATCCCAAGGCCACACGTCTTTACTAAATCAACTCAAAATCAATTCAAAATTCAAGTGCCAATTGTTCATCACAAAATTATAAATCAAAACCTTGATTCTACACTCACCACTGCCGAGAAGTACGCCGCATCTAATGTTGCCTCAGCCAGATCTGGCCTGGGTGTGGAAAGGGGGGAGGAGGGAGGGGGAAGAGGCGGGGTGGGAGATTGCGGCAGCAGATGGCTGCGAGTAGGGCTGAGGGCCTGAGGTCGCTGGCTCTCTAGCTTGCAGGGATTTATCTTCCCCATCCTCATTGTCGCCGCCGTGTGGAATAGGAGGGAAAGAAGGTGTCGCAACCGGCATGGCTGCGGTGGGAGCGAGGCTGAGGAAAATTTCAGTGCGAAAGGTCATGCTTGCCCTTCCACCTCTCTTTCATGGCTCGGTACCACCCCAGGTACCTGGCGGTACCAATCCATACCAGCTGTTGAATCCACTCGATCCAACGGTACTGCCCTAGCCTGTTGGACCATAAAAATGCTCCTTTTCACATGTCAACCGTCTGTCTAATATAGCTGCACATATTTTTGCTCGTTGTTCAGAGCTTTCAAACCATAATATCTATTCCCCGGAATGTATCCAGATGTACTCTGTTCTGATGCTAGCTAATCAGTAAAGTGTGGCAATTATCTCAAAAAAAAAAAGGCTGCCATGGCCACCAAGTGCGCATAAGTGGCTTGTCAAACAACATGAAGTACTAATAAACATGGTCGATCTTCTTATTTTCTTCCGCAAAACTAAGACTACTTTGTCACCCAATTTTGAGCATCATTCACCACTGCCCTGGCAAGGAAGGGCCGACTCCCGTAACTCGCGTTTTGTGCCGTGGCATCGAGCACAAGGAAAATCTCACCCCTTTTTTTGGCAATAAAGGGCCAATCATAACATTTTAGGGGCCTAGGGCGAGATAAAAATTTGGGCCCTTAAAAGATATATTAATGTTCATTTTGGAGGATGGACTCAAGACTCCCTTTTAGTAGAAAGAGAAAAACATAATAAATAGTATATGTGGATTTGCAACAGAAAGTAAAATCATAACACATGAAATTATTAGATGCCATACTTATTCTAATACTGTAAATAAATTTGATGGTTGGGATTTTAAAAAATTGACTGAATAAATTGTTAAATATATTTGACTGAATGGAGATTTGTTACGTTGTAGAAACATAAAATCTATTATAACTGCCAACTTAATTTTCTATTAATATCACCAAAAAATTATGGTATTGTACTGTTTAAAGACAACAAAAAGGATAGAAGAGTCCACTATAATAAACAAACGAATATTTCTACTAGTACTATGAATACAATATTATTGAAATTAATAATATTGTCAGAACAACTCAGTGATCCGTTCATTAGATAACACTAGCTGCATTAAGAGAGAGCATAATAGTGAAATATAAACCAATTAGAAGCTGACGTGGAGGAGAAATACAAACGAGGCCAAGAAGTATTTATCGGGCGCCCCAAAAAATTAAATACAGGCGGCTCGTCTGGGAGCTGACTGCAAATATAGATTCTGGGCCGGTGACCTCTTCCGCCTTCATTTTTGTAGGCGGTTCATTACACAGACAGCCTCTGAAAATATGTTTGTTTTTGCAGGAGGGCTTTGAGGTGAGCTGCTTGCAAAACATCGACTTTTTGCAGGCTGTGTATAAAGGGCACCATCCATAAAGATTAAAAAATAGAAAAATAGAGAGGGGAGCTGGCCACCAGCTGGCGTCCTTATCTCTACACCGCACATCTCCCATCTTTCTCACACACATCTCCCCTCTCCCCCTCTATGGCACAGTGTCGACGACATGTGTACGAGCGGCGCAGTGCGGCAGGCGGCGATGGCCGGCCGGAGGAGGTGCGCACGTGGCACTGGGGCGTCCAGTGGAGGCGCGTGCGCCAATGGCGAGGCGACGAGGGGTGGTGCAGAGGCTCGCGAGCACCCATGAGGGGCAGTGTGACGGGCGGTGATGATGACGAGGTCCAGGGTCACCGGATCTGGCGGCGACGGCCATGGGGTCACCAGATCTAGTGGCAGCGACCCCGCGGGGATGATGACGATGAGGAAGAGCGACTAGGGAGGAGGGCTTAACGGCAGGGCCGGAGGTGGCGGTGCTCGGGACTGCCGGATCTGGCAGCAACGAGCGCGGCAAGTGTGGAGCCGGCGGCAGTGGAGCGGCGGGGGAGAAGGGCAGTGACTGCAGAGGCCGGGAGTGCCAATGGTCACGGACGACCAGAGCGATGACAAAGATGGCGGCTGGGATCAGGCTGCAGTGGGCAACGACAACGACGGCGGCAAAGGCTGGGAGCGGCGATGTCGACTGCGGATGACAGAATATTTTAGATTTTTTTTGGAATTTTTCAGGATTTTTATTTTTTTGCTTTAGAAAAATATTTTTTCAGACAGTGGACCCCATGCACCACATGGAAAATCGGGTCTTTGCAGGCGGTAGGGGCGCCTCCTAGATAGATCGGAGATCTTTCCAGGTGATTGAAAGCCGTGCCTGCAAGGTGCAAAACAATGAGGGTTAACTGTCATGAAAAAACTAGCTCTATGCTTGTTCCAATATAATTACACTAAATACATAATATGTGAGATAAGGAGATAAAAAAACTTGCTTTGATAATCACCTTGGTTTTCTGAAATTTTGTGTACAGAACCATGCAGGATGGACCATTTACTTGGCACGCAAAGGCCTCGTGCTAGGGCCTGTCTTTTGACGCTCCACGATCAAGCAATAGAAACCAACCTAGCGATTAATTAAACTAGTAATATGCCCGTTCTACCGCAACGGTGATAATTGATACATCTAGAGCCAAAAGAAATTGAGATAATATACGTTTTGTCAATACATATAATAGTATAGCTATAATATCAAGCTAAAAATTGAAAACCACATTGTCTTAAAAGATACATATTTGAGGCATCTCAAATATGCATTTACAACATATAGGACTCTTTAAGAAGATCCAACATTTCTCAACAATATATACCTACTTATTTGGACAGTTCAAAAATAAATAAATATATAGTCATATAACTGATGCTCGCATCTTTGGCTCAAGTCATGAAACTTGCACTCCATTCATAGACATTCTCTTTGCTATTTGTTTGTTTGTAGCACAAAACATATTTCAGATCAAAAAGAAGTTCATATAAATTTTACCTATACACCCATATAAATCTAAAAAAGAATAGGCCAGCCTCTTCTAACTGTTAACTCTATTCATATAAACGATAGTAACAGTGATTGATCATTTTCTTTCTTCCTTTCTTGAGCCCATCGATAAGTATTTATGTCCAGAATTATGTGATCCCATTTTGATCAATATCAAGTGGAAGTAAAAACTTACGAAATCATACACATGAGTTCAAATATAACATAACTTTCAGTTGCTATAAATGTCACTAATAGCAGGATACCTTTTGGACAGATGGATCACCAAGCACCCTTCTTTCATTTCAAATTCTCATAAAAAGACAAGAATTGAGGCTTTTTAGTTAAAATTTATGAAATCTTTTTATTGCAAAAACAGATATAACAGAGGCACTACAATATGTGCCCTTTGACCTTTTATGCATAATAACAGGCATGCATGAAGGGCTAGAGGCACTGAAACGACTAGGACAGAAAGAGATGAACATTGTGTTTTCTCATACTTTATTCAATGAGTTACTATTGCAAGCATCTAGCTTGAGTTACTTAAAGCATCTAAAAGAGATATATAGCAGTCTTGAAGGCCGGAGTTTGATGCTTTTGAGCTTGCCAAGCTTCACCTCAATGGCCACTCTTGATTAGCCTGCCTCCTCCTTAATTCTGAAATATATTGGCATAATGCAACGACAATTATTTTGATCTATAGAGCCAGATGCCACACTATAACTTGAAAAGTTAATTTGGACCTGAAAACGTCATCACTCGCAATGTATTTTGATGCCAAACTACATGAAAAAAGTATATAATGATGATCACTTCAAGCAATAAATCCGAAGTGCCATATCTTCAGCATTTCGTATTGCTCTCCCAAGGTGTAAATAATCTAACATTGATTTTGTTTTACTCTGTTGAAATAAACTGCACGAACTATAGAACATGATGACCAATTGACCTGAATTTGAAAATTTTGCAGAAGTGAGGATATATGACCAGACAATTACCAATATTATCATAGAGGCATGAAATTGCAAGTAGACACCACACACGTAGTAGCACAACGACAAGTCGATAATTAGCCATGGCATTAGAAAATTCATAACTGGCACCACCCTTCAATATGCTACCTTCCATTCATCAACAAAACTGAGAAATCAGACTGCCTCAAGAATCGAAATTTTATCCAACCATCCAACAACTCTATGGGCTAGATCGTAGCAGCCCACGTGCATACATCAGTCGAGCAATGCAGGGTAGTTGCTGCGGCAATGATCTCAATGTCAAGGTGGGTTGTATGGGGATTACCACGAAGGAGTAGTCGTAGTAGAACTCACACAAAATCAACGCACATAACATCACTGTGGAGGCCGTGCCATGATGCTCCTCTCCTGCTTCTAAGGGTGATTAAATTATGAAGACAATGAATTCGGTATGATTATGAAGAAATCCTCCAAGAAGAATTAAGAATGCAGTGCATATCTGCTATTAGCTTGAGCTTCTATATCAGCATGGATGTGCAGCCTGCCATCCTCCTTCCATATCAACATGCCTGCTAATACACAATGGGGTGGCATCGCCTGAGCTGGGGCAGACCGAGGGTCGGGGAGCTACGGGTTGGAGGAGAGGGATAAGGAGCGGCAGCAGCGGGGACTGTGGCACCACCCCTACCTCTCCCTCTTCCTCTCAGCTTCGGCATTAGCGCATCATATTCGCTGGCTCGCTGCCTTGCCGGCGAACTGCAGGAGATCGGAGGAATCGGAGGCCGCGGTTGGTGCCTCGCTCTCAAACCGGAAGATGATGGAGGGAGGGGAGGCACGAAAGCGGTAGAGGACGAGAGGCGGCAGTCGGTGGACTGCGGAGGCGAGGGCGGCGGCAGGCGGATTGTGGAGTCGAGGAGAGAAGGGGAGCGCGTGTGCAGCAATGCGGCGTTGACTCGTGGCGTGGTGTGCAACTTTGCGAAGGGGGGAGGCGGCACGTGGAGGGCTAGCGGAGGAGAGAGGCAGCGTGGTGGGCGAGAGAGTCGAGCGGAGGGGAGAGGTGGCGACGGCTGACGAAATTAGCGGGGATGCAATCGTGATTATAGGGATGTGTGGGGCTGCGTCGGTGCTGTGGGTGGAGAGAGGACGATCTAACATTTGATCAGAAGCGTTAGATTTGAGGCAATCCAATGGTAGAGATTCACTGTTGGATCCAACCTGCTAATCCAGATCCAAACTCCTCCTTTTTACAGTAGTAGAGATAGAGATGATTAAGGTATGCAAGACTGGGCCCGTTCAACTTGGCAGACCATGGGCCGACTGCCCTGCCCCAGGGCCAGGCCAGCTGACGGCACGTGTCTCTTTTGTGAGATGTCGTTAGTGATTCTTCATGAATACTTTGTATCTTTCGGTTGTAAATATTTCTTTCGTCTCAAGGAAAATGAAGTGCAGTACTCATGTGTTTTAGGGGAAAAAAGATTTCTTTACAAAGGTGTTGACTCCCGATTTTAGAATCAGCTTAGGCAAAGCCGATTTTGAATCGGAATCAGTAACAAAGTTGATTGGGATTTGAAGATGGACACCAAGTTTAGAAATTAATCGGAATCGGATTTGGCAGGCTGCATCGGTTTCCATGATTGGAGTCCGATTGTATCTAGATTAGTAAAAGTTTGCTAGTTTCCTTATTCATTAATAATAGAAGTCTTAGTTTCCTTATTTGTAACGATCGCATATGTTAAGTCGAACGAGTCGTGTCCTAGTAATAGTCGAACTACCCATGGATATAAATATTGTACACCTAGATATTGTAAAATTTTCAGCACATCGCCACCCTAGCTTGCTAGGTTTTTGACGAGTTCATGCTTTTGGGTCATGCTGCATCGGTTGGGTCCGAATTACGGCAGTAGGTATGTCTTATCAAACTTCATGCATATCAATGGCTAGCTGGTACTTTCTCGGTTAGGTTTGATATACTCAGTTACCTACGTATATCACATATCATATATATCCTTAGATTCTAGATCAACTTTGATGCATATCGATTTGCCTTGGTTACGACTTCCTTGGTTAGGTTCAATATTCTAATTAAGGTGCTAATTAGGACTTCCTTGGTTTAGTCCGATATTCTAATTAGGGTGCTATTGACACTAATGTATCAAAGCTAACCTTTATACGATACGATATATCATCTACCATCATACATGCTACCCATTGGTTTATTTAAACTAATTAATGACGATTTTTGGTTCAAGCTATCTTGGTTAGGACCGATCCTTAGAACTGAAATCAGAGTTAATCGGTTTGAATACATTGGTTGGCAGCGTGCATAGTTCTATCGGGGTTGTAGTCGATACTTTATCTTTATCTTCTATCACTTTTATTTACATCGGCTACTAGATTGACAAACATAATGACAGCCGATTCAAACTCACATTTTCGATAATATAGCCGATCGATTCCAAAACTCTTGGCTTCGGCTACCCGTTATCGGCCCAGTGGCCGATAACAACTAATACTAATTTTCAATTGGCACGCCCCGCAACCCCAATTTTAGGACCTGCACTAGAGAAAAGCAAATCTCCCAGGCCTTTGACGTGAAGCGCACGTTGTCAATTTTCAAGTCAAAACGCTTTTTGGCACGCCCGATGAGAGTCATTATTCGTCATGGCTCAGGAAGGGATAATTCCAGTAACAATGGCGAAACTGATAGATGCTCAACGAGCTGAGATTGAGCAGATGACAGATGCATATAGAGCTCTTTGTTTGGAATCATATAGCTTGACAATAGGAGCAGCTGTGAAGAAATCGGCTTTTCCAAAAGTGATTGCTATTGTAGAATCATCTACACAATCTATCAATGAAGATGTGAGAAATTTTGAAGAAGTTATTTATCAAACAGTTAATCAAGCTTTAACAAATCATTCAACAGTTTTTGCCAATACGGTAGCTGATGTTCTGCAAAAGATTTTTGAAGGGTTTCCAAGGGCACCAGGACCAGTATAGTTCACTAGAGATTCAAATTATAATCGGATGAATACTGGTTTCAGAGAAACAGTTGAGAGTCAGATTCCAAGAGCTCCAGTGGGAAATACTGCTTAGTCACCGAGTCATGTTGTTCATGATTATGGAAACATGGGGCATCAATATCAAGAGCGCAATCCAACACAATATCGACAAGATGGGTATCCATATCAACCTAATCAACATTTATATCAAAGTTTAGAGGAAGCAGGCTAATCAACAAGAAGGCTGATAAAATAGCAGAAGTAATGAGGGAGAAAGTTAGTTTGAAGCCGAAAGAGCAAACTTATATGTATCGGCCTCCATACCCTGATTGGTTAGATAGAGTTCCTTTGCCTGCCAGATACCGAGTACTGGATTTTTATAAGTTCTCTAGGCATGAGAATATTTCTACTATGGAGCATATTAGCCAATTTCATGCATAGTGTGGAGAGGCATCGGCTAAGGAGGCGCTCAGAGTGAGGTTTTTCCCATTATCGTTATGTGGATCGGCCTTTACATGGTTTTCTTCATTTGCACCAAATTCTATTAGAGGATGGGCGAGCTGGGAAAGCCATTTCACAAGTATTTCTTTGCTGGATTACAGGAGATGAAAATAACTGACCTTATGTCGATCAAGCAAAGGATGGATGAATCGGTTGCTGTCGATGCGTGTGCTCGACACGCAGGGATCCGAGGGACCCCCTTTTTGTGGTTCGGCACAGGGGAACGGAGCGTAAGGGTTTAAGTTTAAGGAGAACAAGAAGGTGGGCAGGATGAGAGAGCCTACTAAACACACATAGCTCAAAGGTTTATACAAGTTCAGGCCGCTGGTAGGCGTAATACCCTACTCCTGTTCTTGTTGATATATGGTGGATGATGGGTGGTTTATAGGAATTTGGTGTGGTGATTCTTTTGGGCTACAATTAGAGTGTATCTCACTCTTCTTCCTATTCCTTTCTCTACTATCTAAGTGGAGTTTTTCCTCAGAGTGTAGAGGCGGGGGAACGAGGAAAATGCCCTCTATTGCGCTGGGGATTCTGAGGTATGGATCAACCAACTCTTCAACAACCACCTCTTCTACGGTGGACTTGGGCCTCCTTTTATAGTACAAGGGGACACCACAGTGGTCCTTAGCTTTTTTCCCCCGCTTTACATGCCAGTGAGGCTGTCGCCTTGTCACGCTCCGGCTTGCTCCTGTACCTGCTCCTGTCGCCACGTTGCAGTGGATGGAGAGGGAACAATGGTCGTCATGGTCGCCATGCTGTTGACGTGAGCGATGGCTGTCCTACCTACTCNCAATGGTCGTCATGGTCGCCATGCTGTTGACGTGAGCGATGGCTGTCCTACCTACTCTAGCGGGGCCCACATGGCAGTAGCCCATCGGCTGGAGAGGGGATGGCGCGGTGCCGCCCCAACCTGTATCCTCTCTCGCACGCGACCATCCATCGCATTAAATGCAACAGCGACAGGGCGAAGGGAGAGGCGTGCATGGTGTGACGGCACGGTCAATTCACGGTCATGGGGGAGGACTTCCGTGCTCTCCGCTCGCTCGAGGCAAAAGGCGAAGATGATGATGAGTGCTGATAGGCGCGCCTCACATCGCATTAAATGTGTCGGGGCGTCGCCTGCCAGAGCTTGAGCATTGATTACGGGTAGTTGGCAGTTGAACCCGCTCCTCCCTTGGAGGGGTGCGGGTTGATGCATGGAGGGTCCGGATGACCCCGAACCCTGCCATCTCGGGAGGCCATAGCCCCCGGGCAGCCCCCGGACCAATCCCCTTCAGGACGGCCACGTGGCCGCCCGTGGCCCGGTCCCTGTTAAGCCCCTCGGGGTGTGTCCTTGGAATTCGCAAGTATACGGAAGGGGTGTTTCCCTCCATACTCCACATATGGGGCATACCCCCGGACCCATATCACCGACAGTAGCCCCTGGTGTTGGCTAGGACCGAAGTCGGGTTCGGGCGCGGTTAACGCCATATAGCCAAGTGAATGGGTTTGGAGTATGCCAGGCCACGGCAGCCAATGGGCGTACGATTGCTGGCTGTATTTTTTCGGCTAAGTCCATTAATCGGGGGGCATGCTATCTGGGCCGCGCGCTCAGGGGCCCATCTAACCGCCTGCTTCCCACCGTCCCAGGTGGTGAGCCTGGTGGGCGCGAAATCCTAGGCGGCATGGAGTGCGAGGGGCGCGACATGTGAGAACGGGGCGAAATTAACGCCGGAGAATGCGAGGGGGCAGTGGATTGCCTATAAAAATGGATCCACGGGTGGGGGATCAGTTTCCACGCACTCCTCTGCCATTGCCTCGTCATCTCCCAGCGCCTCTGCCCTTTCGACTCCTCTTTGTTCACCGCCTTCTTCATCCTGTTCTCCGGCGCCCTCGCTGAGATGACTCGTGACGCATCGATAGAGCTGGGGAGCGTGCTCCCCATGTCCGCGGTTCGCACCGTGGACGCTAGATGCCTACTGAACAAATACCTGCCGCGCGGCGTTCGCAGTGGCAGCGATGTGCCGGTTGAGCGGCCCCCGACGAAGATGGTGTTCTTCACCTCCTTCGCCATGGTTGGGTTGATCCCGCCCTTCTCCTCCTTCTTCGATGGTGGCAGCGACGACGACGACGACGATGTGCCCATTGGGCAGCTGGGCCGCCGGGGTCCGGGTAGGAGCGAACCCGGGACACCAGACCCGAAGGGGAAGAGGAAGAGGCCGGAATTCGACTCCGCACCT
>CM002487.1:5591285-5603039 GCA_000325765.3 Leersia perrieri | reverse complement strand
CTACCGTCTCCCCCCTCATCGTCTGCACTACACCACTCACCGCCACCGTCGCGGTGACCGGCATCGGCGACGCCTGCCTCGGAGACAGCGGCAGGTGGCTCCGGCCACGGGGCACTTTCGCTTCCCCGTCCCGTGCAACTGGTGGACCTCGGCTCGAGATCTGACTCTGAACCTGGAGGCGCTTGGTCGGGGTCCGTGATTGCCCTGGACACGGAGCGCCTCGCGCGGTCTCAGGAGCGCGCGTGGACGATTGTGTCTCAGGCGTTGGAGGAGGCCAACACGGTCGCCCTGGATGGGCTCCAGGCTCAAGTCCGGGCCTTGGTCGCTAGAGAGGCGGCAGTGGCCCAGCGGGAGTTGGAGGCGGTGGATATCGAGCGTCGTCGGGGTGAGCTCACCGAAATTCTCGAGGACACCGTCACCGAGCGGCACACCATCGACGCTCGTATTTTAACGGCGACAGCTGCGAAGGAGGGGGTTCGCACCACCGCCGGGGCATTCACCCGCGACCTCGACAATCACAGCCAAGAGCTTGCCCGGCGCGACCGTCCTGCGGGATGCTGAGGCCGCCGCCGCCAACGCTGACGTTGAACTCCTGGTTCGCGAGGACGACTTGGCGGAGCGCGAAAGGACCTTGGAGTCGGCGCTGCGGGTGGTTGAAGACCGGGAGGCCGCCGTGAGGAAAGCCGAGGAGGACTCCGTCGCCTGGGAGGGTGATGTGGCGGCCCAGGAGAGGGCTATCGCCGAGCGCGAAGTCGTCGTGGTAGGGCGCGAGGCGGCCGTACTACAGGTTCAGGACGGGGTCTCCCGGAGCCTGAGGGCCCTTGAGGACCGTGAGCATTAGCTCACGGCTGCCTCGCGCCTTCACCTGGAGGAGTTGGAGCGGCGGGAGCGGGTCGTCGCTGCCAGGGAGCAGGCGGTCGGCGACGCAGAGGCGCGGACTCGGGGGCCGGTCCAGCAAGAGCAGACCTTGCCCCCCCAGCCCATCTCGCGCCCCAGCGATGCGGTGCCAGACCTAGAGCAGGCGGATCAACGGCTTGCAGCCCTGGAGCAACTGCTCGAGGCAGTCATCCGGGTCGTGGGTGCGTTTGTGGCACGCCTCCGCGAGGTGGCTCAGGAGGTGGGGGTGGAATGCCCCCATGGTGCCTTCGCCAGCACAAACTTGGGGGGATTGGCCTCCCAAATTGACGCGCTGGCTGAGGGGATCAAGGGGGTGCCGGCGGAGGTCGACGAGGTGGCAAAGGACTCGTCGTACGACCTGGCACGCCAGGTCACGACGGTGATCCTGGCGAGCTACCAGGCCCGCGACCCCGACTTCGACCCGTACATCCCCACCGAGGACTTCCCTGTAGGTACGGAGGAGGGTGCCCGGCGTCGTGTCGCGGATGCTGTCGAGGCCGTCATGCTGGGCTTCGACGGGACTCCGGTGGCGTTCCAGCTCGCCTACCATGACGAGTCGCCTGAGGGCGACGCGCAAGGTGGCTCCAGTGATCCGCCGGCCGCTTAGGGCTCCTCCGCCTCCGTGCTTGCCTGCCTGCACTTTGTAAATATTATTATTGTACTTACTTTGTTAAACTTAATCAACCATTGTGGCAGTCCGCCGTGGCTGCCTTGTAATTTGTTCGAGTCCTTGTTAAATTTTCTTCCTGCGTATTCTGCTTTCTGATTAGTGATGCTACTGATGCGGGTAAGATGGTCATCGCGGCTCCCTGCCGCTATCCATTTCCTGCCATGGAAGCTGGTCCGGGCTCGCGGAGCGTGCATTAGCCAGTTACTGGTGCCCCCTCAGGGCTCCAGGCAGAGGCAAGGGTATAAGGGGCCATCGGGGGTGGCGCAACGGAGGGATCGGGACTGGCGTGACAGGACGTCCACCCGAGCCCCCAGGCATTGACCACCCCGGGGCACCGTATACAGCGTTGCCTCCACCCTCGACACCTTTAGGGCATTGCAGCTAAGGCGGGCAGGTCACGAACATCATAGGAGCACAGCATCCCACAAGTGTTTTCCAAATAGAGAAAGGGAGCACGCGGCGGCACTGGTCGCTGTAAAGATAAAACATGGATGAAAATATGATAGAAGGCACTCATTATTAGCCGATTGGAGGTGGTAATCACGTGCACATATATATACGGAGTGTATGTGGAGCCCCCGGCCAACTGGGCGCACACGTGTTGTGGTGGCCAGTCGGCCTCAGTGTCTTCACTTCCCTGCATATTAGCCTGTTGTTGGTTAGTGAAGCAATTGTAAGAAATTGGACATTGCGGTTCCTTGTCATCATTGTGCACATGTAATCGTTGGCTGGTCCGGGTCCGGGCAGCGTGCATCGGCCGGTATCTGGGACCTTTCTTGGGGTCCCGGTGAAAGTGAGGGCGCACAGGGCCAGCGGGGGCAACGCGATGGGGGGATCGGGCCTGGACCCTATCCCCTGGGCATCGACCACCCCGGGGCACCTGCGGGCATCATTTGTTTCAACGTTGACACCCTTAGGGCTTACCAGCATAGGGCGGGCAGGGCCAGGACATCACGGATTTCAGCATTCACGATACATGTTCTGAAACAAGGAGAGGGAAAGCGCACTGCACGGTGATAATTCACAAAGAGCGAAATAAATTACAAACAAGCGAACTCATTGCTCATGTCGACCGAAGGCGATGGTCATATGTGTTTATGTATGTTGGGGAGCCCCCGGTCAACTTGGCGCGCACATGGTGGCGGCTAGTTGGCCTAGGCTTTTGCCCATATGGCGCACCATGCGGCTTACGGATAGAACTTGCGCATGTGGGATATGTTCCACGGATTAGGCAACGCGGTGCCGTCCTCCATGGTCAGGCGAACTACTCCAGGGCACGGAGTGCCGATGACTTTGAACGGGCCTTCCCACATTGGAGACAATTTGCTTAGCCCCGCGCACGATTGTACACGGCGCAGGACGAGGTCGTTGACTTGTAGTGTTCGTGAGCTGACCTTGCTTAGGTGGTAGCGGCGGAGGCTTTGCTGGTAATGGGCCGCGCGGAGCGCCGCACGACGCTGTCTTTCCTCGAGGTAGTCCAGGTCGTCACGATGCAGGTTGTCCTGCTAGGCCTCGGCGTAGAGAGTGGCCCGCGGTGACCCGAGGGTGAGCTCTGATGGTAGGACTGCTTCGGCCCCGTATACTAGGAAGAATGGTGTCTCTCCGGTGGCTCGGCTCAGGGTTGTTCGATTGGCCCATAGGACCGCTTGGAGCTCATCGATCCAGGATTCTCCATGCTTCTTGAGGACGTTGTAGGTCTTCGTCTTGAGGCTCTTTAGGATTTCAGCGTTTGCACGCTCGGCTTGGCCATTGCTTTGTGGGTAGGCGGGCGAGGTGAAGCAGAGCTTGATGCCCATGACCTCACAGTACTCGCCAAACAGCTCACTTGTGAACTGGGTGCCATTGTCGGTGATGAGCCTATTGGGGACCCTGAACCTTGCCGTGATGCCTCTCATGAACCGGACCGCCGAATGCTTGTCGATGACGCCCACAGGATAGGCTTCGGGCCACTTGGTGAACTTGTCGATCGCCACGTACAGGAATTTGTAGCCACCGCGCGCTTGCTTGAATGGGCCCAGGATATCTAGCCCCCAGACCGCGAACAGCCACGAGAGCGGGATAGTTTGTAGAGCCTGGGCCGGTAGGTGTATCTGCTTGGCATGGAACTGGCATGCCCGGCACCGCCGCACGAAGTGCGGTGGGCCAATAGAAACCTTGGCGGAATGCTTTTCCCACAAGGGTTCGGGAAGCTGAGTGTGCTCCACACTCACCTTCATGGATCTCGGCCAGGAGCTCGAGGCCATGTTCCAGAGTGATGCATTTCATGAGGACTCCGTTGGCGCCGCGCCGGTAGAGTGTCCCTTCCATCAACACGTACCTTTTGGAGATGCGAGCGATGCGCTCGCTTTCCTCACGTTGCTCGGGCAATGATGCATCTTGTAGGTACGCCTGGATCTCCAAAATCCAAGCCACCTGGCGTGTGTTGTCGGCCCTAGCAGGACCAGGCTGTGGCTGGCTCGCCGGGTCCGGCCGACTCCTCCGCTTGGGGCGGTTTGGGGCGCGCCGACGGCTCCAAGAGCCTTTCTTCAAAGGCGCCTGACGGGGTTGGGGCTCGCACGGACGCGATCCTGGACAGCTCATCTGCCAGGGTGTTGTCTCTTCTGGGGACATGGCACAGCTCGAGGCAATCAAAATAGCGTTCTATTCGGCGCACGTCCTTCACATATGCCTCCATCTGGGGATCGGTGCATTGGTACTCCTTGGATACCTGGTTCATGACTAGCTGTGAGTCACCGAGTACTAGCAGACGGCGGATGTCCATGGCCGACACCGCCCGCAACCCTACAAGGAGGCCCTCGTACTATGCCATGTTGTTAGTTACTCGGAAGTCGAGCCGGACGATGTATCGAAGCACGTCGCCGTTGGGGAGGTTAGGGCAATGCCCGCTCCAGCCCCCTGTAGGGTGAGCGACCCATCGAAGTTCATTACCCAGTGCATGGTCCATTGGCCGTGATCTGCCACACTCTCGGGCTCACCCGGGGGCTTATCATCATCGGCCGTTGGAGTCCATTCTGCCAAAAAATCGGCCAAAGCCTGGCTCTTGATTGCATGGCGAGCTTCAAAATGCCGATCGAACTCTGATAATTCAATGGCCCACTTGACCACCCGCCCCGTGCCTTCTCGGTTATGCAAGATTTGCCCGAGGTGGTACGACGGGACCACTGTTACCCTATATGCCTGGAAGTAGTGGCGCAGTTTTTTGGAGGCCACTAGCACGGCGTACAACATTTTCTGCGCTTGCGGGTAACGCGTCTTTGCATCTCGTAGCACCTCGCTGATGAAGTAAACAGGCTGCTGCACCTTGGTGCGGGCCTTGGCTACCTTGCCAGGGGGCTGCGGGTGCGGGTGCCTCGGGGCAGGCTCCCTTGGTGTCCGGGGCCGCTGGTCCACCGTCCCCCTCAGGGCCTACGGGGCCGCTCAGGGGGGAGGGGGTTTTGGGAGCCCCGGACTTGGGGGCTGGGTGCCCTCACACGATCCGGGGGGCCAGAGGCCGCCTCCGGCTCCAGGGGCATCCATAGCCAACGTCGTTCCAAGGTCTCCTTCCTCCGGGCGTGGTGGGGCCTGCTCTCCGTCGCGTTCCACGACTAATGCTGCACTGATCACCTGGGGAGTTGCCGCCAAGTATAAAAGGAGGGGTTCTCCTTCTCGGGGAGCCACCAGTGTTGGCGGTGAGGAGAGATAACGCTTGAGTTCCCCCAAGGCCCTCTCCGCCTCATCCGTCCAAGAAAAGGGGCCGGTTTGTTTTAGCAATTTGAACAGGGTAGCGCCCGCTCTCCCAGCCTTGATATAAAGCGACTCAGGGCGGCCAAATAGCCAGTGACCTTCTGCACATCCCTGAGTTTCCTGGGGGACGCATCTCCTCTATTTCCTTTATTTTGGCGGGGTTAGCCTCGATGCCACGAGCAGAGACTAAGAACCCCAAAAGCTTGCCTGTCGGTACCCCGAACACACATTTTTCTGGGTTCAGCTTCATGCGGGAGGACCGGAGGTTATCGAATGTCTCGGCCAGGTCCGGGAGCAGGGTTCTCTAGTCTCGGGACTTGACCACAAGGTCATCGACATACGCCTCAACGTTCCACCCTATTTGGTCTTTTAACGTGATGCGGACACCACGCTGGAAGGTGGACATGGCATTCTTTAAACCAAAAGGCATAGATACATAACAAAAGGTGCCCATGGGGGTGGTAAACGCAGTTTTCTCCTCATCCTCTACAGCCATGTGAAATTGGTGATAACCGGAGTATGCGTCAAGAAAGCACAAGAGGTCGCACCCCGCGGTGAAGTCGACTATTTGGTCTATTCGTGGGAGAGGATAAGGGTCTTTTGGGCATTCCTTGTTGAGGTCAGTATAGTCGATGCACATGCGCAGCTTATCGTTGGCCTTCGGGACAACCACCGGGTTGGCCAACCATTCCAGATACAGGACTTCCCGAATGAAGCCGGCCTCTTGGAGCCGTGCCACCTCTTCACGGATGAACAGCTGTCACTCCGGGGCCTGCCGCCTCACCTTCTGTCTGATTGGTCGTGCATCTGGCCGTACTGTGAGTCGGTGCTCGATCACCTCCCTGGGGACTCCGGGCATATCCGATGGCTTCCAGGCAAACACGTCGGCGTTCGCCCTTAGGAAGGAGATGAGCGCGTCTTCCTATTTGGGGTCCAAGCTGCCGCCAATTTTGGCGGTCTTGGATAGATCATCGCTCAGTTGGATGAGCTTAATCGCCACCTCGTCAGCAGAGGTGATGCACTTCTTGGGGGCCCGGGAACCTGGGGCCTCCTCTTGTGGGCCTCCGGGTTCGACACAGTCAGCCACGGCGATGTTATCTGCTCGAGCCTCCGTGCAATCCAGCGTGGTTTTGACATTGGCGTGGATGGTGATGGGGCCCCCGGGGCCCGGCATCTCGAGTTGGTGGTAGGCATAATGAGTAGCTGCCATGAACTTCACCAACACCGGTCTGCCGAGTACGGCGTTGTATGGCAGGTTGAGATCCGCCACATCGAAGTCGATCCGTTCTGTGTGGAAATTGGAGGGGCTCCCATATGTGACCGGCAGCATGATCTGTCCGAGGGGCCACACCTTCCTAGGTGTCACCCCGATAATGGGGTAGGACGGCCCGAGGACCATCCTCGGAGCTTTGATTACCTCGGAGGTCTTCGGGGACAGTATGTTGAGGGCTGTGCCACCGTCGATCAGGACGCGGGCAACTTTGACGTTGCAAATGGTGGGGGAGGTCACGAGGGCCAGATGGCCACTTCGCGTGACGCTCCCAGGATGGTCCCTCTGGTCGAAGGTGATGGGCACCCCCGCTCAGCGAGATTTTCTTGCTGCCTCGTGGGAGGGCACAGCAGCCAGAAGCTCGCGCCTCATGGCTTTGAGGCTTCGTCGGGACGCTTGCGCCCGCCCCTCCGTCAATGGTGGCGACGACATGCTTCGGGTCTTGGTAACCCATATTGTCATCCTCGCCTCCGACGGGGGCCACACTCTTAGCCTCCTCGTGTCGGTTGTCTGTAGCCTCCGCCGGGGCTTTGCCCTTCCGGCGGGTTTCTTTCTCCCTCTCCCTCCTATCCTGCTCGAACCTTTGCACTCGCTCAGCCATGTTCTTGACCGAGTGGCACTCGGAGAGGTCATGGCGGGAGGTTTGATGCACTGTGCACCACTTGTCCCCGGACTGGCCCTGGGGGCGAGAGTCCGGGGTGCACTCCCGGTTGCCCGCGGGCTTGCCCGTTCGTGAGGGCTTCTCTGTATCGTCGGTGGCGAGGACATGGCCCTCTTCTCCGCCACGCGACGACTTGCACTTCCGCCGCCGCTCACGTCGCGCCTCGCGGGATACGGACGGGGCAGCGTCATTGGAGGCTGGGGCTGGGTTCCTGGGGTTCCAAACCCGAGCCTCTTCCTTGCGGGCCACCCGGTTTGCAAGCTCGAAGAGCTCGGTGGTGGTCCAGAGGGCCTTAGATTCGATCTTCTCCAACATGACGTCGTGGCACACGCCGCTCCTGAAGGGGAAGATCACAGCATGGTCAGCGATGGACAGGATGGTGTTGCGTACCTGGCAAAAACGGTGGATGTATTTGCACAAGGACTCGTCCTCCACTTGCCGGACCATGTGGAGATCGGCCTCCACCCCCGGGCGCGGATACGTGCCCTGGAAGTTCGAGATGACCGATTGGGCCGGCAAGTTCATTAGCCAAGAACGGGCCTGGCCTTTGAGCACCATGGGGAAGAAATTGGCCATGACGAGATTGTCCCCTCTAGCGGCCTCGATGGCCGTGGTGTAGATCTAGAGAAACTTGGTGGGGTTCACCGTTCCATCGTATTTCTCCGTGAGGGCTGGCCTAAATTTACTGGGCCAACGCACGTCACGGAGACTAGGGATGAAGGCGCGACAACCGTTGCCAACCGGAGGGGGTGATGACGGCTGGGAAGCCCCTCGGGATGCCACCGAGCGGCTTGTTCATGGCGGGACCGCCGCAACGGTTGGTCGTGCCCTGGAGGACTCTCCCTGTCATGGGGCCAGCACGGCCTCCTGACGGGCCTTTGCGCCTCCTTAGGAGGAAGCGCAGTCTGGAGCCCGCCCTGCACAACGTTCGTCGTGGAGCTGCTCGATACCTACGCGAGCATTGCGCTCCGCGTACAGCGGATCGCGTGGCGCCTCCGCTTGGGCCGCAGCTGGGGGAACTTCCTTAGCTCGCACGGCAGCTGCGGCTCTTCTCGCTAGTCGTCAGAAAGACAAGGTGACCGCGGTATAGGCCCCGCGCGGTCGATGACTCGAGGAGGCGAGGTCGGCAGCTAGTTGACGCTGAGCCGTGTTGACCATCTTCGCCATATCATCGAACCAACGCTTGGCATTGGATCCTTCGCCCGGGGTTACCGGGGGATGGCGCAAAAGCGCTTCCGCCGCTGGAGGGCGCCTTCCGGCGTGCCAAACTCCAGGTGCCGATGGACATCGCCTCGGCGTGGCTCGCTGGCGCGCCCGCTCGGACGAGGCCCAGAAGCAACCGCCATGTTGGCGACTTCGTCGGAAGCTAAACCTCCTTCGCCCACAGCCCCTACCTCAGCGGGGGGCGGAGGAGGTGGTGCAGCTCCGGCTGCTGCCATAGCTACTGGAGGGGGAGAGGGAGGCGGAGGCACCCTCCTCCTCAATCGGCAATGCCGTGGGTCAGGGCTATGATCACCGACGTCGGTCTCCTCGATCTCCTCTTCGGCCAAATCACGCTCGCGGGTGGCGAGGGAGCCGGATGTGGTCCGCAGGACGTAGCTGTGGACCATGACGAAGATCGAGGTTCGCAGTTCCGCCGAGAGGCGGGGAAAATGCGTAACTCAAACCCTAGCACGACGCGCTCCCCCTACCTGGCGTGCCAGCTGTCAATGCGTGTGCTCGACACGCAGGGATCTGAGGGACCCCCTTTTGTGGTTCGGCACAGGGGAACGGAGCGTAAGGGTTTAAGTTTAAGGAGAAGAAGAAGGTGGGCAGGATGAGAGAGCCTACTAAACACACAGAGCTCAAAGGTTTATACAGGTTCAGGCTGTTGGGAGACGTAATACCCTACTCCTGTTCTTGTTGATATATGGTGGATGATGGGTGGTTTATAGGAATTTGGTGTGGTGATTCTTTTGGGCTACAATTAGAGTGTATCTCACTCTTCTTCCTATTCCTTTCTCTACTATCTAAGTGGAGTTTTTCCTCAGGGTGTAGAGGCGGGGGAACGAGGAAAATGCCCTCTATTGCGCTGGGGATTCTGAGGTATGGATCAACCAACTCTTCAACAACCACCTCTTCTACGGTGGACTTGGGCCTCCTTTTATAGTACAAGGGGACACCACAGTGGTCCTTAGCTTTTTTCCCCCGCTTTACATGCCAGTGAGGCTGTCGCCTTGTCACGCTCCGGCTTGCTCCTGTACCTGCTCCTGTCGCCACGTTGCAGTGGATGGAGAGGGAACAATGGTCGTCATGGTCGCCATGCTGTTGACGTGAGCGATGGCTGTCCTACCTACTCCAGTGGGGCCCACATGGCAGTAGCCCATCGGCTGGAGAGGGGATGGCGCGGCGCCGCCCCAACCTGTATCCTCTCTCCCACGCGGCCTTCCATCGCATTAAATGCAACAGCGACAGGGCGGAGGGAGAGGCGTGCGTGGTGTGACGGCATGGTCAATTCGCGGTCATGGGGGAGGACTTCCGTGCTCTCCACTCGCCCGAGGCGAAAGGCGAAGATGATGATGAGTGCTGACAGGCGCGCCTCACATTACATTAAATGCGTCGGGGCGTCGCCTGCCAGAGCTTGAGCATTGATTACGGGTAGTTGGCAGTTGAACCCGCCCCTCCCCTAGAGGGGTGCGGGTTGATGCAAGGAGGGTCCGGATGACCCCGAACCCTGCCATCTCGGGAGGCCATAGCCCCCGGGCAGCCCCCGGATCAATCCCCTTCAGGACGGCCACGTGGCCGCCCGTGGCCCGGTCCCTGTTAAGCCCCTAGGGTGTGTCTTTGGAATTAGCAAGTATACGGAAGGGGTGTTTCCCTCCATACTCCACATATGGGGCATACCCCCGAACCCATATCACCGACAGTAGCCCCCGGTGTTGGCTGGGACCAAAGTCGGGTTCGGGCGCGGTTAACGCCATATAGCCAAGTGAATGGGTTTGGAGTATGCCAGGCCACACCAGCCAATGGGCGTACGATTGCTGGCTGTATTTTTTTGGCTAAGTCCATTAATCGGGGGGCATGCTATCTGGGCCACGCGCTCAGGGGCCCATCTAACCGCCTGCTTCCCACCGTCCCAGGTGGTGAGCCTGGTGGGCGCGAAATCCCAGGCGGCACGGAGTGCAAGGGGCGCGACGTGTGAGAACGGGGCGAAATTAACGCCGGAGAATGCGAGGGGGCAGCGGATTGCCTATAAAAACGGATCCACAGGTGGAGGATCAGTTTCCACGCACTCCTCTGCCATTGCCTCCTCATCTCCCAGCGCCTCTGCCCTTTCGACTCCTCTTTGTTCACCGCCTTCTTCCTCCTGTTCTCCGGCGCCCTCGCTGAGATGACTCGTGACGCATCGATAGGGCCGGGGAGCGTGCTCCCCATGTCCGCGGTTCGCACCGTGGACGCCAGATGCCTGCTGAATAAATACCTGCCACGCGGCGTTCGCAGTGGCAGCGATGTGCCGGTTGAGTGGCCCCCGACGAAGATGGTGTTCTTCACCTCCTTCGCCATGGTTGGGTTGATCCTACCCTTCTCCTCCTTCTTCGATGTGCTGGAGTTGTACGACATCCAGCTGCATCACCTCACCCCCAATGCGGTCTTCTACCTCTCCATCTTTGCATACACCTGCGAGATGTTTGTGGGGGTGAGGCCGTCGCTCCGCCTATTCCAGCAGTTCTTCTGCATATGCAGGGCGGGAACCCTTGGGGCGGTTGAATATGTCGCCATCCAGCCACGCAACGATAGGGCGGTGGACACGCCCTTCATCAAGATCCACGCTCGCTCCCGATGGGAGAACTGGACGGCCAACTGGTTCTATACCAGCTTGGGTGACCACCTGCGCCTGCACCTCCCGACAGGGATCCCGGCGAACCAGGCGAACTGGGGGCCGCAACCGCAAGTCGGGAGGGAGCTGGACGGTGTGCTGGACAGGATCAGCTATCTCCAGAGAGGTGGCTTATCCAGCCACGCCGTCTTCCGGGACTTCCAATCCCGACGGATTTCGCCGTTGCAAGAGAGGCCGCGTCCAGCGTATATGTACACGAACTTCAACGACGACATGCGCACACACGTCGGAAGATGGAGGGTGGTACCATACGATTGGACCGAGAACGACCTCAGCATATTGGTTCGCCGCACCCTCGGCGTCACTGTGATGGAGTGCACGCTACTCCCCCCATGCTGATCCCCTTGTGCCAGGACCCGGCACGTCCGGAGATCCTGCACGCGTTGCGGGTGGTGGGCGATGGTGTGGGCTCGTCAGGAGCGGCGGCAGGCGCCGCCCCGGGGCCAGGTCCGGCCCCGGGGGGTGGCAGCGATGACGACTACGACGATGACGATGACGATGTGCCCATTGGGCAGCTGGGCCGCCGGGGTCCGGGTAGGAGCGAACCTGGGACACCAGACCCGAAGGGGAAGAGGAAGAGGCCGGAATTCGACTCCGCACCTCCCCCATCGCCACCTCGCGTTGGCGGCTCGGAGAGCGTCTCCCTCAGCCGTGGG
>CM002487.1:5545566-5591185 GCA_000325765.3 Leersia perrieri | reverse complement strand
TTATGGTTTTACCGTGGTAAAAATCACAAGATGGCCTCGGGATAAGGATTTGGTCCAGATTTTGACTAATTTGACTAAGCCATTTGAAGTACCAGAATGTGTGATAAATTTATTGCCAATTTAACTGAGAGGTTACCATAGCATCTAGTTATTGTGTGAATTCTTATAGCATTTTATCTTACACACAAAAAATTATTAAAATTATTTGTTGTGCTTTTAAATGCATATGCGTGCAAGTATGAATACATGAAGAATCCAAAAACAAGCAAAATAATTCCATAACACAGAGGGGACCCCATTTTACATGTTATCATATTAGTTTTAGGTTTTACAATTTTTGGGTCTGTTACATCTTTTTGGCTGAAGAAGATATTCACAAAACTATTTTCAGGTGTCCTGGTGCTATTGGCTTATATGAGTGGGTTGTGATGATATTTGGATTAAGGAGTGCTGGAGCTACATATCAAAGAGCTATGAATTATATTTATTCTGATTTATTCGGTTCTTCGGTGGAAATCAATATTGACGATGTTATAGTGAAATCAAAGAATGATGAAGGACATTTAGCCGATTTGAAGAGGGTATTTGAAAAAATCAGGAAATATAGGCTGAAGATGAGTCCAAACAAGTGTGCCTTTGGGATATCGGCCGGGCAATTCTTGGGATTTCTAGTGCATGAGAGAGGAATTGAGATTAGTCAGCGAAGTATTAAAGCTATCAAGAGCATAGAACCACGAGTAAATAAAGAGAAATTACAGTCCTTGCTTGGAAAAATCAACTTTATCAGAAGGTTTATATCAAATTTATCAAAGAGATTTGAGCCTTGGACTCCATTGTTGAGATTGAAACATGATGAAGAATTTATATGGGAGGAAAAGCATTAGAAGTTTTTTTTATGTGATAAAAGATTATTTGAGCTCATTATTTGAGCTCGCCTCCAGTTCTGCTACCTCCAAGGGAAAATGTTCCATTTAAGTTACACTTATCAGCAGAAAATCACTCCATCGGCTTTGTGTTAATCCAAGAATTTGAAGGCAAGGAGAGTGTGATATTTTATCTGAGCCGACGGTTGATAGATGCAGAGATACGATATTCTCTGGTTGAAAAGTGGTGTTTATGCTTATATTTTTCCTGCACAAAGTTAAGACATTGTCTTTTAAAGAACGAGTGCGCCGTGGTCTGCACAGTAGATGTGGCCAGATATATGCTATCGGCTCCAATATTAAAGGGAAGAATTGGAAAGTGGATTTTTGCCTTGTCAAAATTAAATCTGAGATATGAATCCCCTAAAGCAGTTACAGGACAAGCCATAACCGATTTCATAGTGCAGCATAGAGATAATTCAGTTCTTATGTGGAGCCGATTCCCTATACTTTGTTTTTTGATGGATTTGATTGTAGACATGGTTATGTGTTGGTATTTCTTAACACCATCCCTGGAAATATGATTTCCAACGACGATGACTAGAAATAATAATAGTAATCTATGGTTTACAGAAATACATCCGCAAGCATATGTATATACCATTGTAGCATTTCACCTAGAAGTATTCCAAGGTATCGTATTTAATCCCAAGGGAAGATTTGTAAGAAAAGAAACTATACCACTAAGTTATATGTACTTGCATACGTTATAGTCTATGCAGGGGTAAATCAAGTATAAGGGTAGGTTGACACACTGCTAAGGATTCCGCTAACTCATAAATCCTAATTATAGCTACATCTTAGTATATTCTAACTAGTACACACTATGTAGTATAACCCCTTTAACATTGCAACACAACTAAGCCAAAGCTAAGCTATGCCTCCCGATGCATCACAAGACTACCCCGGGTTGTCGAGTTCCTTACGACAACCTCTCATAGCCATCCAACCGAATTTGGATACGGAGAAGTATCCAACCCCAGGAAATTATATGTAGGAATATAAACTGCAGGGGTGACACCCGTACTGAGCTGTCACCATCAGCGGCCTGCAAAACTTGTAGAGAATATACCTCAAAATAATGATAAGTGATAACCTAAGCACCTTGCTTAAGTTATGACTTACTACTCTATACTGTAGCCTTGCAATCGGTCTAGAGTAACTAAGTACTGAAGCCATAGCGCTTGGCCTAACCTAAGCAGACTAATGACCCAGTAATTAGACATTATACCAGCATCAATGCAAATCCCAGAAGGTTTAACTACACATGTTATACTACTCATGAATAAACTAGGAATGGCACTCATATTCAATGATTGGAATAAAGCACCAAACTTGTATAAAGAAGAATATTATATTGATAATTGGAAGTCTTACAAACAACAAAAGGAAAAGCATAAAGAACTTTACCGAACTTCCCTGAAGCCTCCGTGGACTTGGAAACTATTCTAACTCTACTCCACTAGCACCATACTAATACTAACTTTATTGATAGTTTTGATCCTTACTTGAATTTGTGTTGGAGAAGTGAGTGAAGCCCTCCTTATATTGGCCTTGATGGTGACAACTTGTGCTTGGAAATGACCATCATGCTCTCCGAAACCACCATCAGGAGAGAATGAGGAAGTGACATGTGCAAGGTCGGTGGGAGAGGACGCACCACTGGTTCGGCTGAACCAGCTTTGCCTCCCACTGACTCCATCTTTTGCTGGCTCTGTGAAAGGTAGACCTTTATGACGGTTTGAGGTGTTTTGGCGGTTACTCTGGCCGTTATCCCAATCAGGTGGGCTCTCTTATTGTCAAGCTTGCTTGAGAGTGAGGTTTCCTCCATTATCTTCTCTATTTTGATTTATTTTCCCTAGAAGCAAATATTTGCAAGTACAAATAGAAATAGATTATTCTGAAATAAATATGCATTGTAAGCATAGCTAGTTCCCTTTATTTCAGTTAAATTAAAGGTCAAATTTAGTCCCCCAAGCTTGAATCTTTGCTTGTCCCAAGTAAGGGACGAAAGGAAAACAAGACATGATTGTTGATCAGGAGTTGTTACAATGCTATATATCTCAGATTTAGAGGTGTATGGTTTAATACTCTCTCTAGACATAAGCAAGTTTACTAGGGCTTACCCATATGTCTGTTCCCATGGGGGTAGCACAACTTTTTCCTTGCCTTGAGCTATTGAGAGATAGAACTGTTCATAGAGCACCATTCACCTACTCCTTGTCCAATTTTTATTCCAGAGTTTTTCAAATGATTTTTGAAAATAAAACCAAGTTCCCCATGTGATTCTCTCGGCACTCGAGTGTATTTGTGTATAATCCTCACCAAGAGTTTGCCTCTTTGGTATGGATCAAATGGGGCATACTTGCATTCATATTTGTTACTAAGTCAAAAACTATGACTAAGGCAAATAACATCCCATACTCAAGATCAAGATCGTGCAAAGTGTGTGAGATATGAGGTGGAAATGGATATGGAATTTATTTGGCTCTTTTTTGGCTATGTTTCTCCTCCTTTTTGGAAGTCTTTTTGCGGGGGAGTCTTTTTGGCCAACATTGTTTTATTCAAGGATTTTTTTTAAAGAGCTTTCACTCTTGTTTTTGGCAATGGGATACTCTCATCTTTTTGGTTTTGGCTTTTGGAGAAAGAGCATATATTTTTGTGGAGCTTTATTTTGGTGGAATAGAAAATAATGGATGGGATGGATGCCTACTTCCAGTGTAGAAGCTTGGCATGTGTATATGTGGGTGTAAGATCTTGATCATAGAGCATGAAAAGAATCTACATAAGTCACAGAATTTGACAAAGTTCAATGGAAGTACGAGTAACCAAAACATCTAAGGTTTTTCATGTGTAGCATTTTTGGCTCTGGTGGGTATTCATATCAAATTAGGAACTTTATTTGATCATTTTTAAAAAGAAATTCATTCGGAATTTGAGTCAAATTTTGGAGCAAGTTCATATTAACTCTATTTCACTATATCATATCTCACAACAACCTGGACTTGGAAGGTTGCATCTAGTCCCATTTATCACAGGTTCCTGGATAATATTTGGCAAGAGAGAGCATTCTACTATAAACCCATACATAAGAGACATATGAGCGGAGCAACTATTGATCATTTCAACAAGGAGAACTAGGTTGTCTTACCTAGCATAGGGAAATCTAATGTATATTTTTGGTATTTTCTATTTTGCAAATTTTTATGTTGTTTTATATTTAAAATGCAACGCAGAAAGCAAATATGTGATGATACAAGCTCTCCCCCAAGCTTGCTTTTCTCTCAGGGATCTGGGTAGGGGTTGAATCCCTGATGGCGAATGTAAGCCTACAGGTCGGCCTGCGTCTGTGCCATGTGTTCCATGAGATGGCGCTGGATCTCTCTCGTTTGCAGCTCCAGTGCATCCATCCTCTCATTGAGTTCTCCCAAGTCCCTGCAAGAGGAAGTGGAGCGCCTCATTCGGGAGGATGGAGGCATGCCACTCGAGCTGGACGAGTGAGGGGCCCCCAGTGGATCTCATGAGGTGTCTGCCACCGGTCATCACTGGCACTTGGCCAAGCTTAGCCGCCGGCGCCATGCTGGGAGTACGACTAGGCCCAACCAGGCGCATCCCTAGCGGCTTCCTAGTTCGCCTCGCTCAGCTGCACTGGTGTAGATGAGGTAGAACCTTTGTAGTGATTCTGTGCCCTCTAACGCGTGTCCCTGAGTGATGATCCTGCAACAGATTTTGATATCGTCTGCAGGGGAATGGTTAGCTCATGACAGTTGTACAAAAGATATACTAGGTTAGGTAACGGGATTACATTTGTACAACCGGGGAAAAAGAATACAATAGAGCCTCCTGCTCCAAGTTTGAGGGTGTGACCCTGTACCAAGTATGATTCATCGATATAGAAACGAGGAGTGGTGATAAAGGCAACCTGGTTGTCAGATATCAGTCCAAGCCCATTCGCTATATGAGTAATCAACGAGGTATACTCAACGGGAGCAGAAAACTTCAAGTTCTCTAACCATTGCCTAATCAAACACTACACAGGAACAACTATATCTTGTTTACTAAGGCATACAGAATGGCTAGTTCATCCTCTCTAATAAGCCTCAATCATTCCTATGAAACATGGTCATGGCAATCCATTTGTGCATTAGCCTAAGGGTAGGATTATGTATATCATTGTTTCTTGGTTTTGTATAGACAGCTGCACCCGAGATCTCTCCCCAAAACTTTGTTTTCTGAAAACCTATGACGGCTTGTTGAAGATTAGTTCTACATCTATCATGGAAGGGAAGGAGTGTACTTAATTCTTTCCATGTAAGTGTGTATTCCTTACAAAAAAGTCGAAAAGTAATCCCTCTATTTCTTTCAGGGTGCATAGAAATTGGATAGTGAGTAAACGAGAACCATGCTCATCTACTACTGCAAAATTCTGTCATCCTATAGTTCTCCAAACTATGTTAAAGTCGATATCCATACCTGTCTTTGTCAGCAGAACTGAGTCATATGCTCGGGTTTGAACAAACTCCTGATCCTTCAACATCCTATAGGCTTGATGCTCACGGGTACCAGAGAGGTCAAGGTCGGAGTCGCTTAGCAGTTGTGGTACAGTGCTCACATCCTCCATCGGTGTGTCTGTGAATGAGTCTCTGCTTGACTCTTGCTGATGACGTGAATAGGAGCGGGATCCCCTCTTGAGCAAGCGGGTAAGCCGTCCCTTCATCCTGCACAAATGAGCAATGCAACAATACTCGGGCGGGGGTTAGGCTAGTAAGAATCTTTACCCGCCGAATATTTTCTTCCAAGAGCAACTTGTGTATGCAGCTACATATGCAAGGAATGGACTAAAAACTTTGGAGCAAGCGTTGCAACTCTAGAAATGAAGCTTTCGAGCAAAGTGGATGCTTGAGAGGGAGTGAAAATGAGTTGAAATAGTGTGGACTCCTCTCTTAGCTGAGCTGCAAATTATAGAGCAAGGCATAACGGCTAGGTTCAGAATGTGGGTCCCACTAGCTGTTGTCCTGCCAAAAATGGCAGGTAGCCGTTGCCCAGTCGGTTTAGCCGAACCAGGGGTTCGGCCAAACCCCTAGTGGGCCCACCTGGCCCCACTTTCGGCCGTTGGATTCCAACAGCTATGAAGGTGGGCCCCAGCTGTGCAATCGCCACAATTTTTGCTCTGGAAATTTTTACAAATTTGTTCAAAGTATTTTTGTCCAAATACAAGAAAGAAATATTTTTAGGATTTTCAAATTTTTATTTTTTGAAATTCAAATATGCTTTGATGCAGAAAATAAACATGGGATACATACCAATTTACCTTTTGGCGAGGGCGATGTCGTTTCGGGTCTGACGGCAAGACCGTACCTTCTTCAGTTTATTGTTCGGATTTTGCACCCGTCTCCGAAGGTGGTGGAGCAGGTGTACTCTTCTTCTCCCGCCATATTTTCTGTGTTGGCGATGCAAGTGCTGACGATGCCTTCTTGGGAGTCGGCGCCGGTTGGCCGCCTCTGGGAGCAGGACGGTTCAGGTGACCAGCCGTTCCTTCCTCCTCTGGTAAACTGCTTTCCGTTCTTGCTTCTGACGCTTGGCATCCCTTTCCAGAAAATTTCTCGTTATGGTGATGAGGTTGTCAGGCTCCCTTGGTTCCAGCTTGACCTCTTGGATATTTTCTGCATTTGGCCCGTACTTGATCTTGATCATTGAGCACTATCCTACGGCCTTCAGACAGAACTCAAACTTCTCCTCCTTCCCGTTGATACGGAACCTAATGCTTCCAACCCCAACATCAATAGTTGCTTCGGCGGCGTTGAGGAATGGACGCCCCAAGATGAGCGGCGTGTCCTAGTCAGTCTCCATATCCAGCATCACGAAGTCTACCGGATGAAGAAGTCCCGTATCTTCACCAGTACATCCTCAGCTATGCCCGCATCGGTGTTGGCGCCAACACCGTGTAGTTGAGCTTGTCGAAGACTCCCTTGGGCATGACGCTGACGCTGGCTCCAAGGTCGCTGTCACGCCCAGAAAAACAACTATTTTCCATAATGCACGGTGTATTATTTCCTTGTCCCAAGAGGCAAGGTACACATTACAAAGTTGGTAAATAACATAGTACTCAAGCGGAAGCGTAAATAAGTATTTTTATTACACGGGCGACCAAAGGCCCGACATTGCAAACATAAACAAATAAAAACGCGGAAGGTGGGACCGATGACCACAGGCACTCGACGGCAGGCACGAGCTAAACACCAAAGTCTTCACCACCAAAGTACTCTTCATCTGGAGGGTGGAAAATTGAGCAAGACTGAGTACTCCCACAGTACTCAACAAGTGACACCGGCAAATGCATGAATATATGTACAAGTTCCAAAGGAAGGGTTGTTTTGCCGGAAATAAGCATTTCACAACAATTTTAATTTTAAGGCAGTTTTAATAATTCCACGACGCTATGTCTAGTCAATATTAAAATTATCACGGTGACATACCTATGCCGATCGGCCTTAATCCTAGGTTAATCCACCTGAATTTTACCATCATTAATCCATCAAATTTTAATTAGAGAAATATCTAACTTGGGTACATTGCTCAGCTTGCCCATATCCAAGGGCTCAGCTATTCGAATAGATTTACTCTGATCAGAGGTGTACACTTTCACCACCCGACACCACTCCCTCACGGGTACCCCACGTGCTGAATACCACCACGGTATCACGGACGAGAGTAGTGACACAACCCGTCGCCTCACACCAAACCCAATAGGAAGGACCGACGTGACCCTGCCAAAAGCCGACTATTCCCGGGAGGAGTGACATGACCATGCCCCCGGCATCTCGACGCTCAAACCCAGAGGCCTTCATTTGCCGAGATATCTGCTCCAAAAACCAGAGCCTCCTCTATCTCATCCGTGTCCCCCCATTGGATCGAGTGTAAAACTAAGGTTTATGCGTTGCCCATTCTGCGTGTGGTTGTACGGTAATGCTTTGCAACAGAGGCCCGAAGACCGGTCCTTATGGCAACTGAGGTGCGACTATCCAAACCATGCACCCCGAGTCCCACCCAAAATATTTTGAGGAATTTTGAATAAGAGAGTGACAGCACCAGGTTCCAATAGTAACTCATCATCTCTAAATTAATAGTGATTCATTCCCCATGTCTAATTATTTGCAAAACACTACACTAGGTTATTATGAGCTAGGCTAAGCATAATCCTATAATATTCAAGTTAGTAAGCATCACATAAATAATAATGTAGCTAACTGGTTTTGGTTACCTAGGGTTATATAAACAATAACGCCATAACAAGGAATTGAGCATAGGAAACACTAAAATAAAATTACCATGAACGCGGATAAATTTGGAGTAAAGCATCAGGCATAGTTTGAATCAAAATAAATTTTGCAATTAGGATGGCAACATGTTCAATGGAGGTGTGACTTGCCTTGCTCGCTGCAGTAATCTTCGACGTCAACTTCCACGAACAGCGGCTCCTCGGAAACAGCGGAGTCTACACGAACAAGCGCAAAATAAAATGGCTTGAAACAAAATAAATCCACATAAGAAGAAAATACAAGCATAAAATGGGTTCTAATAATTCTCAGGATTTTACCATAATTTGAACAGTTTAATTTGGGATTAAAATGGCCTAAAAATGACCATTTCTGCTAATGATGTTTACTGTACAATTTTCCTTTTCGTTGTTCTTATATTTAATACAGATTAAATAGAGAGAGAAAGAGAGAGAAAACATGAGAGAGGAGAGGACTGAATCCTCTCTCCACTGGTGGCCAAAGCAGCCGGCCAGTCCTGCCGGCAGCTACGCAGGCGACGGCGCAGCGGCGACCTGGCTGCGGCGCGGCAGCGACGACGCAGCAGCGGCAGTGCTGCGACGCAGCGCAGCGGCAATGCAGCTGCGAGGCGATGCAGCGGCAAGGCGAGGCGACACGGCACTGCAGCAGAGGAGCAGCGGCTGTGCTGTACACGGCGGCGCAGCGCAGCACGGCGGCGAGACAGCGGCAGTGCTGCAGCAGCGGCGCAGCAGCGAAGCGGCGGCTGCGACAGCGGCTAACTTGTTAGCAGCATCTGGGGAGGGACTCGTTGCTACTCACCGAGGCGACGACGAGGAGGTGACCGGCGATGCCTCCGACGCCGGCAAGTGAGTGGCCGGAGCAAATCCAGCGGCGACGGTGGGGGAAAATTGGGGAAAAAGGGTGGACGGGCAAAAGGAAGGCAAGGGCATTCTCTTGGATGAATTTATAGAGCGAGGGAGGGATTGAATCGGCCGGATTTCGCGACCATTGAGTTCGCCGGAATTAAAGAGAGAGAATGATTTTTGGGTGGGACTTAATCCGTCCATTAAGGGTGGATTTAGAGGGGATTAGTGGGGGAGAGGAAGAGGGAGGGGTGGGAAATTGATTCCCCCACTCAGCTGCTCCGACGCCGGCCTGCGGCGGCGGCTCCCGGCGGTGCGGCGGCGCCCGTCGGCCTCCTGGTCGAGCTGGGAAGGAGGAAGGAGAGGGATGACGGGTGGGGTCCACCTGCCAGTGGCTATCCCGTCCCTTGGCCTGGCTGGGCCGGCCCACTTAGCTGACTGGGCAGCAGCCCAAGAGAGTTGAGTGAGGGAAAGAAAAGAGAGAAAGAGAGGGAAAAGAATTGGGCTGAAAAACTTTTTATTTTCTCTTCCTAGGGGTTATTATTGATATTTAAAATTAGCAAAGTGATATATAAATTTATGTATAATTATCTTATGCATTTGGGGGCACTAGAGAACACTAGAAAAATGTTCCTTGCCCGGATTAAATTTTTATTTGCCGTATTTTTATTAGGTTGCAGGCTCAACTAAAAGATTTTAAATTTATTCTAGGAATGTATTAACACGGGTAGAATTTTAGGGTGATTTTGGGACGCGACAGTCGCAGAGGGCTTGGTCGAACTGTTGTGTCCCAATCGAGGAGGTGATGGTGGGACACCCTGGATCTTTCTTCTTCTTCGCAAGACGGTGGAGTATAGCGTTGCTACACTCCTTCGTCAGTTTCACTACCTCTGTTGTTGGTAGTGGCTTTTTGTTGTTGAGAATGTCCTTCAGGTACCTTGAATAGGTTGGTACCTACATGGCATCCAACGGCGGTACGTTGATGTGGATCTTCTGGATGACCTCTATGAATCGAGCAAACTGTTCGTCCACAGACGGCTTTCAGTTATGCTGAGGGAATGGCAGCGTTATAGTGTCGGATTTGTTCTGTGGCACCGTTTTCTCTGGTTCTGCTGCCTTCTCAACTACGGTAAATGGTGCTGCCTCCTTTTTGCTGCTGCTACTTACCTCCCCTCATGATGATCGCCTTAACATTTTCTACGGAAGACTCTGATTGCCCAGGAATCTTCCTAGCTTCCCTCATAGGAAATTGTGCTAGCTGGGTTTCTAACATTTTATTAATGCTCAGTTAGTTTTGGAAAGCAGAAGCAAAGCCATCTAGGTTAACATTTATATTTTCTAGGATTTTATCAATGGCAGCTAACTTTTTACTAACTCCATTATTTATTTTAGACTGGCCAATGATAGCATCCCTCGACGAGTTTTGGTTGGAATAGTTACCTTGACCGTTGTTGCCTCCTTGGAAATAAGGGCGGGGTTGATTCCACCCCTGTCCTCCTTGCAGACGGAGGTTGTTGCCCCCCATGTATATCGCCTCCGCACAGGTCTCGGGACAGTTGTTCCCAGAGTGACACGTGCTGCCACAGACCTCGCACGTCATGTGCGACTCCAAGGCATTGACGACGCCTTGAGGCCTTCCTCTCTCCTGATCATTGAGTTTCTTCATGAGGAGGTCGATCTTGGCAACAAGCAGGTCCGTCTCCTTGATGATGCGAGTTCCTCGTTGATGGGACTGGAGTCGTTCATCACTCCAGTCCATGTTGGAGACCTCTTCTCGATCAACTCCATAGCTGCTCGAATTGTCTTGGAGAAGAAGGCTCCTCCAGCTGTCGTGTCTAGGTGATCGCGTGATGATGGGGTGAGTCCATTGTAAAAGCACTACAGGATCAGCCAGTCATCAATCCCATGATGAGCACAGGCAGCGACATATTCCTGCAGGCCTTCCCACGCTTCAGAAATTGACTCATCCCTCGTCTGCTGGAAGCTTGAAATTCAACCGCAAAGGGCGTTGGTTTTGCCCATCCGGAAGAACTTCGCTAGGAATGCCGTGGAGCATTTGTCACAGGTGTTGACAGTAGCACGGTTGGCGTAGAATCACTGCTTAGCCTTCCCGAGAAGGGAAAACGGAAACAGTCAGTCTGATGGCATCTGCGCTGATTCCCTTCACCTTGTACGTGCTGTATATCTCTAGGAACTTCTGCAGATGAGCACTAGCATCCTCTTTTGGTTTGCCACAGAACAGGCTAGCCTGCGCCATGGTGATGAGGCTGGTCTTCATGTTGAAGTCACCATCCCCAACGCTGACTTGAGGCCAAGTGGGCACGTTGTCAGCGGAGGGAGCAGCGTACTCACGAAGTGTTTTCTTAGCCATCTAGAAACTTGTTGGCACTGAAAAGACTGGTTCCTTGTCGGAAATATCTAAGGCGGAACGACTCTTGGCTTGACGCTCCGAATGAAAACTTCTGGATTGTCGTGGAAGTTTTTTGGCAAGTTGAAACCAGTCATGCACTACCCTGTTTTCACATAAAAAGAGAAAGCAACAAAGGTTAGCCTGCAAAGGACGATAACCTACACAGAGGTATATATAAAATACTAGCAATAGTTTTTTTTCTTTTAAATCATACCCGACAATGGCGCCAGAAATGTTTGTTGGTATTTTTTAATGTCATCCCTAGAAATATGATTCCCAGCGATGGCAACTAGAAATAATAATGGTAATCTATGATTTACAGAAATACATCTGTAAGTACACGGATATATCATTGTAGCATTGCACCCGGAAGTATTCCAAGGTATCGTATTTAATCCCAAGGGATGATTTGTAAGAATAGAAGCTATACCAGTAAGTTAAATGTACTTGCATACGTTGTAGTCTATGCAGGGGTAAATTAAGTACAAGGGTAGGTTGACACACAGCTAAGGATTCCGCTAACTCATAACTCCTAATTATAGCTAAGTGGTAGTAGTTTAGATTTGTTCCATTCCTGTACTTCTATTATACAACATCTTAGTATATTCTAACTAGTATACACTATGTAGTATAACCCCTTGAACATTGCAGCACTACTAAGCCTAAGCCAAGCTATGCCCTCCCGATGCATTGCAAGACTACCCTGGGTTGCCAAGTTCCTTACGATAACCTGTAATAGCCATCCAACCGATGTGGGATATGGAGGAGTATCCAACCCCATGAAATTGTATGTAGGAATATAAGCTTCGGGGTAGACACCCGTACTGAGTTGTCACCCAGAGAATATACCCCCAAATAATGATAAGTGGTAACCTAAACACCATGCTTAAGTTATTACTTACTACTCTATAGCCTTGCAGTCTGTCAAGAAGGTTTAACTACACATGTAATTAGCCATTATACTAGCATCAATGCAAATCCCATAAGGTTTAACTACACATGTTATACTACTCATGAATAAACTAGGAATGGCACTCATTTTCTATGATTGAAATAAAGCACCGAACTTGTATAAAGAAGAATATTATATTGATAACTGGAAGTCTTACAAAGAAGAAATGAAAAGCATAAAGAACTTTATCGAACTTCCTCGAAGCCTCCGTGGACTTGAAAACTATTGTAGCTCTATTCTACTAGCACTATACTAATACTAACTTTATAGAGTAGCTTTGATCCTTGATTGAGTGTGTGTTGGAGAAGTGAGTGAAGCCTTCCTTATATAGGCCTTGATGGCGGCAACTTCTGCTTAGAAATGACCATCATGCCCTCTGGAACCGCCATCAGGAGTGAATGAGGAAGCGACACGTGGAAGCTCAGCGGGAGAGGACCCACCGACTCCATCTTTTGCTTGCTCTCTGACAGGTGGGCCCTTATGATGGTTTGAGGTGCCTTGGCGGTTACTTTGGCCGTTATCCCTGTCAGGTGGGCCTTCTTATCCTCAAGCTTGCTTGAGAGTGAGGTTTCATCCATTATCTTCTCCATTTTGTTTTATTTTCCCTACAAGCAAATATTTGCAAGTACAAGTCGAAATAGATTATTCTGAAATAAATATGCATTATAAGCATATATAGCTAGTTCCCCTTTATTTTAGTTAAATTGATGGTCGAAACTAGTCCATAACGACCGTTAACATTGTGGTATCGGTTTGGTAATTGTATCGCCTAGGGGGCAAGTTTTGAGTTCGTCTTTACTATTAAATCATATCATACCAATAATCAAGATGAGTATGAGGCGGTGCTAAAGGGATTAGAGTTATAAAAAGAGGTTGAAGCCGATGCTATTGAGATTGTTGGTGATTCATTACTAGTTATCAAGCAATTATCTGGAGAATATGAGTGCAGAGATAAAGAATTAAGATTATATCATGAAAAATGTTTGGAGTTAATGAGGAATTTTAGGATTATTTCTTTGACACATGTTCCTAGAGAGTAAAATCTAGAATGAAGAAATTGATTCTGAAGAGTCGATTGATGATAAAGCAGGGAGCAGCGTTGCAGTGATCGATGGCGATGATTGGAGGTATAATATATTTGAAAATCTGAAGAACCCATCGCAATCGGCTACAAGGAAATTAAAATATCAAGCTCTTAAATATGTTTTGTTGGATGAAGATTTATACTATCGGACGATTGATGGTGTTTTACTCAAGTGCTTGGGTTTAGAAGAGGCAAAAGTTGTTATGTGCGAAGTTCATGAGGGGATTTGTGGGACGCATCAATCGTCTTACAAGATGAAGTGGTTGCTTAGAAGAGCAGGGTATTTTTGGCCCACAATGTTAGAAGATTGCTTTAGGTACTATAAGGGCTGTCAAGATTGTTAGAAGTTTAGAGCAACACAACGAGCACCTGCATTGGCTATGAATCCTAATATCAAGCCATGGCCGTTTCAGGGTTGGGGAATCGATATGATCGGTCAAATATATCCAGCATCAAGTAAAGGACATATGTTTATATTGGTAGCAATAGATTATTTCACCAAGTGGGTTGAAGCAATTCCGTTGAAGATGGTTACAGCTTTTGATGCAATTAATTTCATCAAGAAACACATGATCTATCGGTTTGGAGTTTCACAAACTACTACCACTGATCAAGGATCTATTTTTGTTGACGATGAATTTATTCAGTTTGCAAACAACATGGAAATCAAATTGTTAAATTCTTCTCCTTATTATATTCATTCCAATGGACAAGCTGATGCGTCAAATAAAAGTTTAATTAAATTGATCAAGAGGAAGATTGATGAGCAACCAAAGCGATGACATACCACGTTATCAGAATCATTATGGGCTTATCGGATGGCTTGTCATGGATCTATACGTGTGCCACCTTATCAGTTAGTTTATGGGCATGATGTTGTGTTACCATGGGAGACTAACATCGGTTCTCGAAGGATTGAGTTGCAGAATCAGTTAACAGCCGATGAATACTATAGTTTGATGGTTGATGGATTAGAAGATCTAGCACAAATTCGATTGCAAGCTTTGGAGAAGATCAAAAAAAATAAAGAAAGGGTTGCTAAGCATTATAACAAAAAGATGGTATCTAAGTCATTTGAAGATGGTGAATTGGTTTAGAAATTGATACTACCAATCGGATCAAGTGATTATTGGTTTGGAAAGTGGTCTCTAATTGGGAAGGACCGTTTCGGGTTCATCACAGTGTGCCATGTAACACTTATCTACTTGAAAGTTTGGATGGTGAAGTTTTTGGGAGAGCGCTCAATGAAAAATATTTAAAGAAATACTATCCTAGCGCTTGGATTGATACCTAATCAGTTGAAGTATAGCCGATGTATTGTTACTGCATCGCCTTCAGATGACCGATATAAACTATCGCCCTTAGACAAAAATCAATGACAAAATATAAAGCTAGCTATTACAATCAGCTACATAGCCGATCCATCATTCAGAGTTGATTACATCACAAGTGTTTTGGGCAAATGTTTCAATTGTTAAATCTTCACTAGCCTATTACAAGCTGATCAATGGCTCAGAAATTTGTTAATGGCAGCAATTGCACGAAGGCGTATTTGATCCACATCTTCAATTATACGTTTGTCATCTTCTTCGGTACCTGGCACCACAACTAGATTAAGGAATTATTGTTTAAAAGATCGAAGACTCTTCTTCAATTCAGCTTCTTGACTAATGGTGTGACCGGGGAGAGCTGCAAGTTGACAATTGTTTTCCAAACGATCCATGCGAAGTTGATCAAGAGAAGAAAGAAAGGTTTCCTGTTGATTCAGTTGGGAAATTTCAACATTAATCCTGGCAGGAGCAGCCATTAAATCGTCCAGTCTGCGCTTGGCAGAGTGGATTGACTGCCGTACCAACTCAAGATGTGCGAGACGTTCTGTATAAGAACGACGATCAGATATGCATTGGTTGGCTCGTGATACTGTGGTGGAATGATATTCAAGGAAGGCGACAGGTTTTAATTCGGTGACAAATCTGTCGGGGAGAGAGATTTAGGACATCCTTTCATACAAATAATATAATAATATCACTCGTTTGTTTCATCTTGTTTGTAAGGAGGAAAGGGAAGTGTAGGGTCGACATGCTTCTATGAAGACTAATTTTTCTGCACGAAAATCAACGTCATGGCCATCACGTGCTTTTTCCCCTGTGGCTGGACATTCTGTTTCTACGCCAAGTTGAACAGTACCTCCTCCAAATAACAACAAGTCCAGTGCAGCAGCTGCTCCTCCTGCCCCTTCGGTCACCAAGACTGTTCCGTAACTGGCTGCAAGTGCGTCTTCTATTGCATCCACATGTAGAACCAGGGATGTTCGGTGACACCGCTGCAAAGGATTTAGGCACCTCTAGCGTGACTGTCCTAGCAAGCGTGGTTTGGTAGTCAGAGAAGATGGTGAGTATTCCTCTGCTAGTGATTTCGATGAAGATACGCTTAAATTGCTTGCAGCTGCCCATGCAGGACATGAGGAGCATATTAGAGATGACCATGTAGATCACTATGAGTGTCTCATAGTGCAACGTGTGCTTAGCACACAAATAGCGAAGGCGGAACAAAACCAGCAACGCCGGTTGTTTCAAACAAAGTGTGTTATTAAGGAGCGTTCTTGTCGCATGATCATTGACGGTGGAAGTTGCAACAACTTGTCTAGCAGTGACATGGTGGAGAAACTTGTGCTTACCACTAAGCTTCACCCACATCCATACTACATTCAGTGTCTAACTAACAGTGGTAAGGCAAAGGTAACAAAACTTTGTGCGCGTTAATTTTACCATTGGGAAATATCATCATGTTGTTATTGTGCTTATGTAAGCATGTAATATTCTTCTAGGTAGGCCTTGGCAATTCGATAGTGATTCTATGCATCGTGGTAGATCAAATCAATATTCCGTCATATATAATAATATGAAAATTGTGTTGCATCCCACTCCCCTGACAATATTTTACGTGACGAAGTTGCTAGGGCTGCAAAGACCACAAGTGAGACCAAATCTGAACTTGCAAAATTTGTAGTTGATAAGAAAAATGAAATAAACTTGAAGGGAAAATATTTGCTTGCTACTAAATCTTATGTAACATAGATGATTGCTTCGCCTTTGGTTGGTTATGTGTTGGTATGCACAGATACTTTGATTCCACTTGATGATATACCACCTTCTTTGCCTCCTGTTGTTCCTAACATTTTGCAGGAGTACGCTGATGTTTTCCAAAGTGCGTTGCTAGTGGGACTGCCGCCACTTCGTGGAATTGAGCACTAGATTGACTTTATTCCCTGTGCTTCATTACCCAACCGTGCCCGTATAGGACAAACCCTAAAGAAACTAAGGAGATTCAGCGCTAGGTGCAAGATCTACTCGATAAAGATTATGTGCATAAGTCTCTTAGTCCTTGTGTTGTTCCAATTATTCTTGTTCACAAGAAAGATGGATCGTCGCGTATGTGTGTTGATTGTAAAGCTATTAATAATATCACTATTCGCTATCGTCATCGCATTCCACGTTTAGATGTTATGCTTGATGAATTGAGTGGTGTTGTGGTGTTTTTGAAAGTTGATTTACATAGTGGTTACCACCAGATTCGCATGAAATTGGGAGATGAATGCAAAACTGCTTTAAAAAATAAGTTTGGTTTATATGAGTGGTTAGATATGTTTTTTGGGTTAACGAATGCACTTAGTAGTTTAATGAGATTAATGAATGAGGTTTTGCGTGCTTTCATTGAAAAATTTGTTGTTGTATATCTTGATCATTTACATGCTATTTTCGATGCTTTGAGAGATGCACACTTATTTGGTAACCTTGAAAAGTGCACATTTTGCACCGATCGAGATTCTTTTCTTGACTATGTTGTCTCTACAGGGAATTGAGGTTGATCAAGCCAATGTGGAAGCTATATAGGGTTGGCCTGTTCCCAAGACCATCACACAGGTGTGGAGTTTTCAGGGGCTTGCAGGATTCTACCGTTGTTTTGTGAAGGATTTCAGTACCATAGCTGCACCATTGAATGAGCTCACAAAGAAAGGAGTGCCTTTTTATTGAGACATGGCACAAGAGCACGCCTTCCACATGCTGAAAGATAAGTTGACACATGCCCCTCTCCTACAACTTTCTGATTTTAATAAGACTTTTGAACTTCAGTACGATGCTAGTGGAATTGGATTGGGTGGTGTTTTATTTCAAGAAGGAAAACATGTTGCATATTTCAGTGAGAAATTGAGTGGGCCTGTTTTGAATTATTCCACTTATGATAAGAGAATTGTATGCTCTTGTGAGTACTTCAGAAACATGGCAGCATTACTTATGGCCTAAGGAATTTGTCATACATTCGGATCATGAATCTTTTAAGCATATTCGTAGTTAAGGAAAATTGAACCGTAGACATGCTAAATGGGTTGAATTCATTGAATCTTTTTCTTATATTATAAAACACAAGAAAGGGAAGGAGAATATCATCGCTGATGTGTTGTCTAGGAGATATACTTTATTGACATAATTTTACTATAAAATCTTTGGCCCAGAAAGAATTAAAGACCAATATGTGCATGATGATGATGATGATGTTAAAGATGTGTTGTTATATTTTATAGATGGAAAGAAATGGAACAAATTTGTCTTCAATGATGGGTTTGTTTTTAGAGTTAACAAGCTATGCTTTCCAGCTCATCGCTTGTTGTTGTTTGTAGGAAGTGCATGGAGGTGGTTTGATGGGGTATTTTGCAGCCAAAAACACAGAAGACATACTTTCAAGTCATTTCTTTTGGCCAATGATATAAAGAGATGTGGAGAGATTTGTTAAGTACAAGTTGGTTGGTGAGAAAGGTAGGCGAGAACTGAATTTTGAGCCTAGGGATTTGGTTTGGTTGCATTTAAGAAAGTATAGGCTTCCTGATTTGAGAAAACATAATTGATGTCTCAAGCTGATGGACCTTTTAAAGTGTTAGAAAAAATTAATGAGAATGCATATATGCTTGATTTGCCTTCAGATTTTGGGGTTAGTCCCACATTTAGCATGGTAGATTTGAAGCCATATTGGAAGAAGACAACTTTGAGTCGTGGATGACTCAAATACAAGAAGGGGCGGATGATGAGGACATTAACACTATCGATACATCCACGTCTACACAGGTGCATCTACGTGGTCGTGTTACCCGCGCTCGTGCACGCCAACTTAACCATCAGGTGAGTTCATTCCTGAGTTTATGTTCATATGATTTATACCATGGAGGCGCGTGGTGTATCGGTTGTCAAGGCGCAATGTCTTTGGATTGTTTAGTCGAGCTGTGAACGTCATTTTCATCCTCCCAATCAAGTTATCGAGTGCTCTCATCGAAAGATCGGGAAGCTAACCCTAGCGGGTTACTATCAGTCGGGGGCTCACCTAATTGGTGTGCCAACTCGATGCCTCTTTTTTTTCCAAATTCTTGTGTCCAGCTTCCAGCCCTTCAACAACTCTTTGCAAGATAATCGAAGGACGATCCTACAAAGAAGCACTCGGGGATTATCACATGACGAAATGAATCACTCGGCATTTGTCAAGAACCATGACATGAGGAACAGCTGCAACTTGACTGTGAATGACTCGGGGGCTACTGTGAAGGATATGGGTACCGGTATCCACTCGAACTACTATAGACATAGGAATAAGAGGTGTACCAGAAAGTTATAATATGTAATAGGATAAAGCCTGACTAGTATTGCCTTGTTTCCCACGGTGTAATCAAAGAAACCTAGCTGGGCAATACCATTTATGGTATTAAGGAACCCAAGACATGTTTGACTGGGTTACTTCCTTTGATTTTGATTTGGGCTTTTATGGAAAAGAAACAAAAGAAGAGATTTAAAGAAAATAAATAACAGTGCATAAATAAAAAGGTGTTTAGAGTTGGGTCGAGCCACGATGGACTAAGGCCCACTAATCCGGCCCATCAACCGTTCCACCTAATGTCTCTAGAGAGGGGAGTCGGCTCCCACCTCCCAAGCCGCCGCCACTGCCGCCCCTTTCCCCCTCTCTTGTACGTGCTTCCTTCTCCCTCCCCTCTGCAGCAACTCTCCAATCCATGGATCTCCTACATCATGGGTGGATTCAAGAAACAAATATGAAAAACGGAACAAGATGATGGGTTCAATCGGAGTTTTCTCCCTCGCCGCGTTTTTGCTTTCTCAAGGGAAACCCTAGGTGAGAACATTTGTGATTTTTTCCCTGTGTTCTTACATCTTTTGGACGAGTTAGGGTTCAGGGATCAGAGGGGTAGGGTGTTGTTTATCATCCAATTGAACTGTTGTACTTACGGTTTGGACAGATTTGGGTGTATAACTAGTGCAGACTTTTCCCCCACGATAGAAACGTGATAAGGCTATGATATCTTTTAGAAAGTTGTAGATAATGTTGTAATCTAGCTGTCAGCCAATTTTCACGTGTTTTTATTGGAAGGATTAAAAGAAATCTAAGTTTCAAGTCACGTGTATAATTTCTAACAAAATCTGAACAGTAGTAGATTAAACAGTTTTTAGAGAGTCTACATGGCCGAATTAGATTTGGTCCATGTTTACAAAGTTGTGGTTTTTGTTTTTAGATTTCCAGATTGGTAAAGTACACATCGTGGGGATGAGTAGAACTCGAGATATTGAGTTTTTACTATCTACTGTCTGAATTTCTTGGCAGATTCTAAGTCCTGCTTTCAATTGAAGATTTGGCTTATTTATTGTCAGAATTTGGTTGTGATGTCTTCAGAAGAGTTGTAGATCTTATTCTCTAGATTTCTAGAATATTATCTTTTGTCATATTTTAAATAGTATAATAGAAGTTACAAAATTAATAAGACATACAGCTCCTGTGGGCAGATTTTCTATTTTCATGTTGTAATGTTCGATGGGGGTTTCGGCGTAAGGTGCGAGTGGTGTATTTTTGTATGATTTCTCTATATTGTTTATAGCTAAATTACTTGTTGTACAGGTGGTTCAACTTCTGGTCACAACTAGGGCATGTTATCTTCATCGATACTTTGGAAAAAAAAATTTGAGCCAATCGATATATGGGCACCTATCATGATGATAATTTCCCTCTCATTTTCCAAAGTGGATGTAGCGGTGGTGCTATCCTTTACCTTGTTATTGGTTGCCTCCACCATAATTATTCTGCTGAACCATAATGATATCTTAATGCATCGACATGATCTCTATGCTTGTTCATATTGTGTATATTCAATTCTTGCATTCACTAGTTGCGTATATAAACTTGAGACCATTGAATTGTAGAAAGGATGTTGATTTGTGGTATTTTTATATCCTTATATTGTGATGAATAATGTATGCGAGCATGGTATGTGGAAGTATGTCATCATTATGCATGAAGCATGTATTGCATCTCATGCATTGGAAGTTATGTCACGCAGCGTCGTGACCGTACCGGTACACCACCGTTCATTCCCGAAAAGGGGTTCGGTGAGGAAGAGCATGGCATGACATGTTGCATAAGTTTACATTCGTATGGAAGTGATGTTATTCTTGATGTTAAAATGTTAATTATTCATTACATATGAGGATGTTATTATAAGTGTTAACATGCTTTGTTAATCTTGATGATAATTCTTTTACTTTCAATAGCTTGTTAAAGAATTTACTTGCTGAGATTTATTCTCACCCCCTTATAGTCTTTTCAGGTACCTGTTGCTGTATGTTTGCATGAAGGGATGAGAGTAGCCTTGCACCTGTATACACAATGATTTCACATTTCTTATGATGTGGACATAAAACTACTTTTACGATGTCCTAATGGATTAATTAAACACTAGTGTTGTAGTTTGTAGCTTATCAACTTTTATTAGTCAATTCATATATATTAGTTTGTTGTTGTTGGACATAAACCCTTATATAATTGTTGTTGCTTCCGCGATGCTATCTCTATTAAAGTAGTTGATGCCAAATTTCTTATTCTTTTGACGAGGTTGTTTAGTTCTTTAGTGGCGTCCCAGACGTAGCCATGTGTAGTTTTTTCTGGGGTGTTACAAAGAGTTTGTGCGCAACCCTATAAGTTTATTTTTGGTGTAAAATGTTGATACTTTTAAACTAATAAAGTTCCACATGTACTTGGAGAATATTGTTCATGCAGGGATAGTACAACAATGTGAAGGCAAAACGGTGATGACATGCAAAGAAGCATACATCTGGCCAATCTGACGTGAGTACACGGATTGGAGGACTCACAAGTCAATGCAAACCAACTTACTTTGAGCTAATCCATCGTACACCGTTTAAGGGCCCAAATGTCAGTCTCCCAGCTAAAGGCGGTGCCCAGCCTCCCGTTAGTGGTATCTTTGTCATGGCTCCTACTCATTGGTACGTGATGGCGGTTGTGGGAGTTACTGACCTCCTAACCGACATTATAACCTTCATTGAGCCCTATATAAGGAGTAGCTAGGCCACACTTATAATACACACCTCAAGGATCAAATTCATTCCTCTCTATAGTATTCTCTCCAGTTGGGCATTGGAATAGCTTTCTTCTTCAAGTTGCAACCCCGGAGAATCGGGTAATTTCTACTCTTCTCTTCTTGAATTGACTATGAGTACTTTCATAGAATATTTGTCTTTATTTAGTTTGTCTAGTTTATATAGTTCCTTAGTATTTATAGTTCATACCGTGCTAGACTTTTTTTTATCAAACCACTGTAGGGGACACCGTGCTAGACTTTTTTTTTTATCAAACCACTGTAGGGGACATACCGCGCTAGACTTAACTTGTGTGATCAATATTATACTGTGTTTAAGTTGTATGAATTACTTAGTTTACCTCTTCTATATAGATGTTATATTATTAGGCTAGTCGATCTATGCCACGGCATAGGCCTAATGATCTTAGCAGATTGCCCTAGTCCTATCCTATTCATCCGAAGGGTGAGGTGTATTATTTACTTCTATAAGTGTGGTGCTTAGATTTGTAAATACCATTCGATGCAGGTGTACCTCATGGATTTGTTAGAGGTAGACAGCAGGTGGTGATAGCCCTGAGTACCGTCCTAGTAATCCTCCACATTCGGGTATGTCTATAAGTGTTTAAATTGCCATAACCAGCTGGTAGACCAGTAGGGGATGTGCCTCTTGGTAGTGGCCGGGTCTACAGAACTAAGTCCTAGTTGTTTAATATGTATATTGAATTGAATGTATACTAAAATATAGAATATTGAAGTACATAAGTGAAGAAGTATAGTTTATTCCTTTGTGCTATTCCATTAGTCTATAAGTTTACTCTAGTAGAGAGAATGAATCCTTGTGTGTCCACTAGTTCAATTCCATATTATCGTTAACTTTAGACTATGTTTATCTCTGTCAGACGTATGATTAGAATATAAATCTCAATATCCACTTTACCATCGTCCCTGCGAAAATATAAATACGATATCCCACCTGCGGGTGAAATGGTACAACGGTATTCTTCGTGGGCTTGCGGAATTATATGTGATCGTAAGAAATACCAATAGTGTCCCATGGGTGTGAGCCTGTCTTGTCACCAGCAAGTATGTTCATAGTCGGCTTTAATGATTTCTGGGACATGTTCAACCTCACTCAATTGGACACGAGATTGTTGAAGTGCTACAGTTTATAAGTAGATTAAACTATTCTCGAACTTTCATATTTCCTAATAAATTAATCTATCTTAACTAATTCGAAATGTTTCAGGATGTATTGGAGAGAAGCAACACATGGGTTTGAGGGTTGGATTCCTGGATCCTACTGTTATCAACAAGACTACTCTCGAAACCAAAATGCAGGATATTATTGAGTATATCAGGATGAGCAAGTGGGCCCACTAAAACAAGAACGTTATATTATTGGCAAACAATTAACAGTAAGTCCCTCATAATATTCACATATTAATAATCCTAAAAAATGCATGTAACACTTCAAGTCCACATATATAGAGGACAACGGACTCTCATATGCATATGCCCAATATGGAACCTCATCTACTATTTCAATTCGACTATGTGGACTATTTATAAGTGGGATAAAATTACACATGCAATAAATCTGGCATGGGAATCTTACATGGAGAAGAACGGAAGGCACCATCCAGATAGGACTGGTCTTACTCATAAGTACGATTTCCCGATCCGTCAACAAACAGGGCTTACACGTGGATTTAATGTGTGTCACCACATGAGCAACTTGTCCCAGCAGATGAACACGATTGATCTTGTGGTTTGTCCATACCAACCAAGGAATTATTCTCTCTTTTCAATTCTATAACTTATTTCACTAGTAATTACCATGCTCATTCTACAGAAAGCGAGGCGGAAACTGATGTATGTCGATCTTAAAAGAATTCGCAGAGAACTAACCGCTTTCTTGATTAGCAATGTCATCAACACAAAAGCCATTTTAACAAGAAGCTTTTTAGGGTCTAAAATTGTAATTTTAACTTTGCTTGCAATTTGAAGGGTTAAATTGGTAATATTAATTTGGCTTGTTATTTAGGATGATGTGAATTATGCCAAAAAATATTGTAAATTATGTGTGTTTCATATTCAATGTCTATCTCTTTTGTATGCAATTTATTTACTGTCTAAATGCTCTTTTTTACCTAACAACTATTTTTGAGCTATGCAAATCAATTATAGGGCAACTTGGCCTCTTCTAAATAGTTTGCTACTTGTAAGGTATGTTTATGTTATGGAATGTGATAAAAGGCTATATGTTGTGGGGATGTTATTGTATATGTGTTTGTGAGATGTAAATAGATTTGGTGATGTATATGCATAAATATTCTTGTGAATTGTGGTATATTGCGACATGGCTGAATTATGAGATATAAAGAGTAAATTTGGGGGCCGATGAAATCCTGGTATGTTGTTGCTATTTTCAGAGGGTATGGCTGTCATTTTCTAAGGCTAGAACATATTTCATGTTTGTTTTTTAGCGAAATTAGACATCGGTAACGGTTTTTTTATTATAAATCGATACAGACATGCTCACGTCAGTCATGGCTCACAATAAAAGGACCATGACAGCGATCATCTGTCACAGTCTGACATACACGGATCATGACCGATGTTATATCATTAGTAATGGGGCAATCCGATGTAGATACAGCTAAACATCAGTCACGGGCCATATTTGGGAATACCGATCTAGGGCACAAACATGTCTCATGGTTCTCAACTGTAAACCGTTACCGACAGATGAAATCGGTAATGGGCCCTTGACCCGTGAAAGATGTCTTGTCATTTGTCACCCTTTCTTCGTCACAGGCCATATGCCCATTACTGATTAGATTTTCGGCCCGTGAATAATGAGGGGTACCACACTGAAAATTTTAGACTGTTTATATGATTTTGATCTTAAAAAAAGATGAGTGCTGACCTATGTTGTGAAAAAAGGCCCATGGGCTGTGGCCCATTTACTCCCGGACCACACGGTCCAAACCCGAAGAGAGAAAATAAGAAAACATAACTATCGTATTTTCTCCTCTCAAAAAAAAAACTATCGTATTTTGGAGGGGGTTGGCTTAATATCTAAGCCATGCATGCATCTCTGCTTTCAGTTGCATGTCTTGTCCGCTAACACATGACGCGCACTAGCACTAGTAGCTCCCTCCCTCAGTCTAGTGGTGCATCAGTGGTGCATGCAGACCGAAGTCAAGCTGAAGTCAAGCTTGCTACTTGGTTTCGAAGGAAAGACCGATGTCAAGCTGAAGTCAAGCTTGCTACTTGGTTGCGAAGGAAAGAATCAAAGTAAAGGTTACAAAAATGCTTTCATCAAGTAAAGATTACAATATAATGCTTTCATTCTCCCTGTTTTCTTTTTCCGGAAGACAAACCGTCCTTCATTCCTCTGCCGTTCATTATAGTAGAAGAAATGCTTTCAATTTCTATAACCATTTAATCGAGCAACATTTGTTGTCTAATTATACTGCTTGCTTTTTCGATGATTATACCGTGGACTCTTCTATCTATCTACTTCTACTATATACTAAATGCCCATTAATAATTCTACGGAATGCTCCTAACATCAAGTGGAGCTTTAATAAATCAGATAAATCTCTAGAAATTCTAAGAAAAAGCAAAGCATTTAACCCTCGGTTTTTAATTGAATTGGTGGGTGTTTTGTTTTGGGCCATTAGATTAGGGCCTTGTTTAGTTAGCAAAAAATTTTTGCCCAAAAATGTTACATCGAATCTTTCGACACATGCATGTAGCATTAAATATTGATTAAAATAAAAACTAATTATACAGTTTGCATGGAAATCACGAGACGAATCTTTTTAGCCTAATTAGTCTATAATTAGCCATAAGTGTTACAGTAACTCATATATACTAATGACGGTTTAATTAGACTTAATAGATTTGTCTCGTGGTTTTCAGGCGAGTTATGAAATTAGATTTTTTATTTGTGTCCAAAAACCCGTTCCGACATCCGGTGAAACGTCTGATGTGATACCCAAAAATTTTCTTTTTCGATTTAAACAGGGACTAGATCTAATAAAAACCGGCTAACCTCACCCTCCTAATACAGGATGTTTGTACAAGAGAGAGAAATGATACGTAAAAATATAGGATTCACGGGAATATGGTGAGATAGGACTTCTTGGAACATTTTATTTAAATACTACTCTCATCCATCATAAAATATACTCCATCGGTTAAAAAATATAAGCATTTGAGAGCTTGATGTGACTGATTCTAGTACAATAAATCTGAATAGGTATTTAGACGAAGGGAGTAGCAGCCTAGGACGATGGAATATTTCGTAGTACTACGAATCTGGAATAAGATATGTGGGCATACACGTGAGCTTCATTCCTAGTCAAATTAATGTAGCCAAAGGGCCATCTTACATCTGCACGTTATCATTTCCTTCTCAGTAATTCTCCTGACTATGGCCGTGTTTAGATTAAGAAAAAAATTTGGCTAAAAATGTCACATCAATATTTAGACACATATTTAAAGTATTAAACGTAGACTAATAACAAAACAAATTACATATTCCGATTGTACAATGCGAGACAAATCTTTTGAGTCTAATTACGTCATGATTAGCCATAAGTGCTACAATAACCAATATATGCTAATGACGGATTAATTATGCTCAAAAATTCATCTCACGAAATACAGTCGGAATATGAAATTTGTTTTGTTATTAGTCTACATATAATACTTCAAATGTGTGTACAAATATTGATGTGATATTTTTGGCCAAATTTTTTTTAAATCTAAACAAGCCTATATGTATGTGCAAATGTTCTGTAGCACGTCTATGTGCACGTGAGTCACTTCATATATTTTTCTCTTACTAGAGCGAAATTAATTTTATTTATGTTCTTAAATATTGGGAGGCGAAAAAATCAGTTACGGTAGTCTGCTTGCTAAGGGCCTTTCTTTTGGCTCATTGGCTAAGCTCCTCGCTTTTTTTTTACGCTTCCATAGCTGTTTTTTTTTCAGAAATATAAATATTCATAGATAAGTTTCTTAGAACATTCAAATGAATATATTTCTCAAATTTACAATATATAGTATTGTGTATTTAATTACTCCCTTTGTCCTTAAATATTTGATAATGTTAACTTTTGACACACATTTAACCATTTGTTTTATTAAAAAAACATTTGTGAAATATGTAAAGCTATATATATATGTATAAAAGTATATTTAACAATGAATCAAATGATAGAAAAAGAATTAATAATAATGTAAATTTTTTAAATAAGACGAATCGTCAAACATGTATTAAAAAATTAATGGCATTAAATATTTATGGACAGAGGGAGTAATTAATAATAGTCTAATGATTTGCGACACTTTCCGTGGTACAATGGACATTTCAGGCACTTTTATCTGTATCAAAAGGGGGCCATAGAAATGATATCTTTTCTGAAATTGTCGGAAAGCAAATTACTAAGCGATTACACTTTTGCCGTACAATAGATTTTGCCATTATATAGGTCGATCCATCGTGTGACCAGGATCCAAAGTAGGTACACAAAGAAGAAAATTAGCATGTCGACCATGGAGGTGGACTACGAGCTGTTGTTGGTGGCTGTCAGCAATGGAAGAAACGAAGACGGCGTGGTGGGAATATCCGACGCGGAGTACGCCGCGGAACTCCAGCTGCAAGAGGTGATCTTGTCCTCCTCCGCCATGGCGCGGTCCGTCGTCCTCGAGGTCCAAGAGGATCAGCACGGCGACGGCGAGGAGGAGTTTGTCGTCGTCCATGCGGATCAAGTAGCGGTAGCTCATGATGCGGAGACGTCGTCGTCCGCTCGTGCCGTCCAGGCCACGGGGGAGTGCTCCTGCTCCTCGTCGTTGCTCTTCTTCTGCAAGATCTGCATGGAGGACGTGGCACCGTCTGACGCGCACCGTGGCAGCCACGGCTGCGCGCATGCCTTCTGCACCGGCTGCATCGCCGCCCACATCGCCGCCAAGCTAGAGGAGCTAGAACCCGCCAAGTGCCCCGAGGAAGGCTGTGACGCCGTCCTGGACCCGGAGCTCTCCCAACACATCGTCCCCGATGACACCTTCCACCGGTGGTGCGCCGCGCTGTGCCGGGCCATGGTGCTGGGTGCCCGCCACGTCTACTGCCCCTTCGCCGACTGCGCGGAGATCATCGCCGACGAACGCGGCGACGCCGACCAGCCGTCGTCTGCAGAGTGCCCGGCGTGCCGGAGGCTGTTCTGCACGCGGTGCGGCGTTGCGTGGCATGGCGGTGTGAGCTGCGCCGAGTACGGGGAGCTGGCGGCTGGGGACAGGGGGAAGGGGGACCTGGCCGCGGTGGAGACGGCCAAGGGAGCCGGGTGGCGCCGGTGTCCGCGGTGCAGGTTCTTCGTCGACAGGTACGAAGGCTGCGTGCACATCACCTGCAGGTGCGGGCTGCAGTTTTGCCACCGGTGTGGCAACGAGTGGGCGTCTGTTGATCATTCCTCCTGCAACCAACCACTACCACCGTGAATCAAATCGTACGTCAATTTTAACCGGGATTGATGGATTTCTGGGCATCCAATCATAGAGTCTAAGTACACGGATGGTCCCTAAACTTGTGTGGTTGTGTCATCTAGGTCTCTGAACTCTCAAAACGCATTTTTAGGTCTCTACATTTGTATGGGTGTGTCATCTAGGTCCCCGAACTCTCGTAATGCCTTTTCAGGTCGCTAAACTTGTATGGATATGTCATTTAGGTCACTGAACTTGTGTAGTGTGTCATATAGGTCCAAACGGTCTCCAAACCCGTTTTGTGTGATGACGTGGCATACCACGTAACATCTACGTGTACTTACGATCACAAAAAGAAATAAAAGAAAATAGTTATGGGACCCATATGTCAGTCGTATGAACCAAATTTTTCGTTAACACCCTCAAATCCCCCCTCGGCGAAAGGGGTTGTAGCTTAGCGGTTACAGTGCTTAAGTAGCACCACTAGGTCATGGGTTCAACTTTCCAAGGAAGCGGATTTGAGACTTAAATAAAGAAAAAAATACCTATACCGTGGGGGCCTCCCCTGCTGTGCTCGGTCAAAAAAAAATCCCCCTCACCCCCCGGCCGCGCTGCCACCGTCACCCCCGACCGAGTCCGTCGGTAGTAGGATAGGCGACCACGGTAGGGTAAAGCCGAGAAGAGAGATAGAGGGAGGGAATTAATTTTTTTTTTGAAAATTTTTGTCCATGTGACTAAAAATATGGGTCCCACAATTATTTTTTTGTTTTTTTACCGTAAGTACACGTAGATGCCACGTGGCATGCCACATCATCATGCTAAACGGTTTTTGAGACCGTTTGGACCTATATGACAAAATACATAAGTTCAAGTACGTAGATGACATACCCATACAAGTTTAGCGACCTGAAAAGGCATTATAAGAGTTCGGGGACTGAGATGACACGCACATACAAGTTTAGGGACCTGAAAATGCGTTTTGAGAGTTCGGAGACCTAGATGACACATCCACACAAGTCTAGAGACCGTCCGTGCACTTCACTCTTCATAATATATATGTATGGTTTTTTTTCATATATTGTAAGATTATTGGTCAACTGTGTTTTTGGCCGACAATCATGGGTTCGCCCCTACTTTTTTAAACTTTGCCCTCATATTTTTTTATTTAAAAACTGAAGCTAATGTTTGCTGTTCCGTACCATGGCTTAGCGGTGTGTGTTTAGTGTTAAAAAGACATGTATGCCCATGTAAATTCGGTCTTCCCTGTTTTTGACTAAAATGAAATATTTTGACACAACGACGAATCCAAGATAAAAATAGAGGGTAGGCAGGACTCAAAAGCTAAGCCTAAGTTGGTAATGGTAAATGAGGTAGATACACTTACATAAGTCAATGAAAATAAATACATGATCAAATAAAATATAAAAAAAAGAGTATCTTTACACGGTAGTAAGGTGTAAATTTTATTAAACCTTAACCAACACTGAAGTGATCAGTCACATAGTAACAAATAATTGGTAAAAGTAAACAAAAATTAACTAAAAGTTTGGCAGTTTGATCAATGGTCAAGGATACTTTGCGGGTTTTCATTGCCATCTGACTTAGTTGGAAAATTATGCCCAAGTGCTTTATTTGGACCATTCAATAAATAAGCCCTCCTCACTTCATCTCTAATTTGAGCATAACCATCAATTTACAAAATGATACATGGACTTATTTATGGGGCGATGGAATTTTTTCATCTCAGAGAATATATGCAATGAATTTTGCTGGAACTATTGATCCTACTTATTTATCTTGGATTTGGAAAATTAGTGTACCATAAAAAATCAAAGTTTTGGTTGGTTATTGCTCATAGATTGACTGAATACAAGAGATATGTTGGACAAAAGGCATTGTGCTCCACAGGGATGTTCAATGAGTTGTGTCCTGTGTTTTCAAAGTACCAAAGAAACGACTTTTTTTGAGAAATATTAATATTTTTATGGAAAATTACAAAAATAGATGGCGGAGGGGTGAATTACAGAAATAGGTGCCTACCGCCAGTCGGCGCGACGGAAGGGAGCCTACCACCAGTCGACGCGGCGGAAGGGAGCCTACCGCCAGGCGGCGTGGCGGCGGGGCCCCTACCGCTGGGCGGCGTGGCGGCAGGGCACCTACCGCCAGGCCACCTGACGGTAGCATGCGTACGTACTGACGGTAGCCATGCAAGCATGCGTACGTACGTTCTAACCGTTGCACGTAAAACGAGAAATGACATTAGTATATGATTAATTAAGTATTAGCTATTTTAAACTTAAAAAATGGATTACTTGACCTTTTTAACAACTTTCACGTAATTCTTTTTTTCAAAAAACACACAGTTGGTGGTTCGGAAAGCATGCAAACATAAAAATAGGGAAAAATAGCAAAAAAGACTTTTTTTAGAAAAAATTCGGTATGCTTCTGCGAAATTTTTTAGAAATAATAATTTGTGCGATTATTAATCGAAATAATAATTTGACAAGAATCGAAAATAATCGTAACGTCGATCCCTGCACTGTGCAACGAATTTAGTTTTTGACAAGAATCGAAATTTAAAATTTGAAGAGGAAAAATAATCGTAAAAAGAGGAAATAATCAAAATAATAATTTGACAAGAATCGCAAAAATTTAAAATTTAATTTAAAATTATAAGATTATTTTAAATTTTTTATCAATTTTCAAGTAATTTTTTTCAAAAAACACACCATTTTAGAAATAATATTTTTTACGATTATTTTTCCTCTGAAAGGCAGCGTCAAACTAAATTCGTAGCACAGTGCAGCAATCGACGTTATTATTTTGATTCTTGTCAAATTATTATTTCGATTATTTCCTCTTTTTATGATTATTTTTTATTCTTTTCAAATTATTATTTCGATTAATAATCGCAAAAATTATTATTTCTAAAAAATTTCGCAAAAGCATACCGAATTTTTTCAAAAAAAAGTCTTTTGTGATTTTTCCCTATTTTTATGTTTACACGCTTTTCGAATGTGTTTTTTGAAAAAAAGAATTACGTGAAAGTTGTTAAAAAGGTCAAAGTAATCCATTTTTTAAGTTTAAAATAGCTAATACTTAATTAATGATATACTAATATCATTTCTCGTTTTACGTGCAACAAGTAGACTTATATGTACGTACGCATGCTAGCATGGCTACCGTCAGTCATGGCTACCGTCAGGTGGCCGGCCTAGCGGTAGGTGCCCTGCCGCCACGCCGCCCAGCGGTAGGTGTCCCGCCGCCATGCCGGCTGGCGGTAGGCACCTATTTCTGCAATTCACCCTATCCGCCATCTATTTTTGCAATTTTTCATAAAAATGTTAATATTTCTCAAAAAAAGTCCCAAAGAAACATTCTTTCATTAGTTTTTTGATTGTCCTTTTGCTACTAATTGTTGGAGAAGAATTGGTTTTAACTGGAACACAGCGGTCCAATTTGATAATATGATAATTATGATGAATAGAAGTTATGCTGGCTTTTGGTTTGTGGTGAAAATGCTTTATGTGGCATGGAGTATTTGGAAGCAGAGAAATATGGTGATTTTTGGTGGAATGGCAGTTTCTATGGCATCCTGGTTAACCTCTTATAAGGAGGATTTATTCCTTTTACTTTATAGGTTAAAGAATCTGATAGAAGTGACTTTTATGTTTGGATTAACAGCTTGTAATCCTTGTATATTGTAACATTTTTAATTTTTAATTAATAAATTTATTAACTGTGGGAGATTCCCCTGCAGTGGTTTGGTTAAAAAAATCATCAATTTATATCCATTTTGCTGGATAGGCAATAATTTCAGTTGGATCAAATGGTACTCGTTGTGTTTTTGGTTGATTTGTGCTAGCTCCATCAGTTTGGGGTGTGCCACATGAATTGCTTGCATTTGCATAGTAATTAAGCAAAGTTGTTTTCTTCTCTGTTGCAAATCTAACAGTAAGCAAAAAAGAAAAAACTAATAAATACCAAGATCAAAGTCCTCATAGAAAAATAAATTGGAACATTTTAAGAGTTGAGAATAGAAATTGATAAATTAGAGGAGTGAAGAAGACTCAGTGGCTCACATTCTGAGTTTGTCACAAGTCCTCTTCTAGTCTTCTTGTATTGACTTCTTCCATAATATCTGTTATCTTCAACGGTTATTTTTCCTTAAGATCCACTATCTTGATGAATTTTTACATAAAACTAAAGCCATTTGAAAGTAGAGTCCATAAGCTTTCCATCAAGTATTCACGGGCCCTGAGAAACCTTGTGGATCAACGGCGATATCTATTTTAAGTTGGTGTTGTCAAGAGGAATTAAACCCGCGAACAAGACTTAAGTTGGTCTTGACTCATGGCCCAAAAATAACGTGGTGTAGTAGGAGAAGTCTGGAAAAGTGATGCATTGGTCTCCAATCAACCTCCTTAGTCATCCATATTTCACTTGAGCTCAATATCCCCTCTTTTATCCAAGCAAACACTTCTGCAAATATAAATAAAAGCAAATTATGGTGTAGCATCATTTATTTAAATACATAGAATATATATCTAATATAAATAGAATGTACCTTTACTTTATTTAAGAATAATATAATCATGTTCATATCCGATCCGGTCATGTCCTCGTCAAATGGCATAGACATGGTCCATTATGCGACTAAGGTAAGAAATAGGGGCTATTGCATTCTTGCCCCTGTTTTTAACTCTAATTATGATTTTACCCCTAATTTTTTAACTTTGTGATTTTGCCCTCGCTTTTTCAAACTGAAACTTACCGTTTCCCCTGTTCCGTAAGTCCTCTTAACGGTGTTAAACACCAAGTCAAAATAGGGTGGAAATTCATATGAAGCTTATAACGGACCTTATGTTTTAAAAAATGAATGTGTGAAAACTAATATTAAAACATATATGAAATAATATCAAAATATCTAATGTCAAAACAGGGCAAAATCACAAAGCTATAGAAAAGCGAGGGCAAATCTACAGATGACATACATGTATTTAAGACCGTTAAGAAAATCTAACGGAATAGGGGTAAACATGTGCTTCGGTTTGAAAAAATAAGGGCCAAATCACAAAGTTGAAAGAGTAGGGATAAAATCACAATTGGAGTTGAAAACAGGGGTGAGAGCACAATTGTCCCTAAGAAATACTAGCCCATGATGCAGTTTACTCTATATATAGATATTCATATCATCAATTTTATTCAGGTAGCAATGATTACTTGATGTGGATATATATGATCGGTGTTAAGAACGTCAGATTACTTGTGGTGATTCATATACGTAATATTTCACTTATGCAGGCATGCCTACGCCTGACTTGTGCATCTCTTGAACTACAGTTATTAAAAAAGGAAAATCTACTCCATGTCACTTTGCCCTATTTTAAAAATGAGCCATCGATTTTGTTGAGTTTCACAGTTTACCATCCCCTTTACCTTAACTTCTATTTTATACCATCGCTGTCAACGTTCTGCAAGGTGTCTACCATTAGAAGGGTTTAATTTTGTGATAATGCCCCAAATAACCTTCCTATCAAAGGAGAAGACGTGTAACCCTGCCATCTCCCGATCCCGATCCAATTCCACCATCGTTGAGCATCGCGCGCCGACCTCTCCAACAAGTCCCTGCCCACCTTCGACATCGTCAGCCTGGCCTCCGTCCCTGGTGCCGCCATGACCACCATCCACTGCAGTAGACCCAATCTCTTTCCCACTGCCGGCCTCGGCATCGCAGCCCCTATGCCGTCCTTTTGAGCTCCGCCCCTACCCAGTGGTAACGCGGGCCTAACTACGTGGCCAACCGCCGCCACCGATAGGCAACCGTGCCCCTAACCGTCCACGTGCTGTGTCATCCCGACATGCCACGACCACCAACTACCATGCTGTCCCGCCGGCCACCAGATCTAGCGTCGGCGGTGGCGGAGGCCCTGAGGAGGCGAGGAGACACTTCTTCCTCCCTTGCAGGTTCCAGTGGCCAGTGGCATCCTGGATCCAATGGTGACGGAGGAGGTTAGGCCTCTAGATCTAATGCCGCTGCGGAGTGACAACTACCGACCTCCGATGGCCAATGTCCGTGCATGCTCCTACGGTCTTCCTTGCACCAGCGCCGGCAGCCACTGCCTCCACTTCCGCTGGCACCTGATGGCTAACATTCGTACATACCGGAGCAGGTGGAGGGCAATGGCGAATATGGTTTTTTTTTAATGATTTTTGTGAATATTTGGGTTTGTGGATTTCTGTGGTATTTTTGTTTCCTATCCCTCTTTTACTTCACTGAAAATGTCTATAATTCGGTCATGCTCGAGACTGAGACCGAATTTCTCTTAAGTTTGAACTTGGTTATGCTAAACCTGTGGACATGGATATTATGCACCTTTGTGTTAAATTGTACGATGCACCTTTTGAGTTAAAATTAGTTGCAAATCTTTCACTGATGCTCGTCCTACATACATGCTGAGATGGTTTAGTTGTACTTTTAGTTTGATGTACATAATTTAGATTCAAAATTTTATACTCCAATTTTTTTATTATCATATTGCATAATGAAGCTATTTGTCACATGTGTTTACTCATGCTGTACACAACTGTACAAAAATTTTCAGCGTCAGTAAACTAGATGGCATGGTCTTAGTGCTATTGGTTGTGCAAGCCCAAGGGCAAATTTGTCATTTCCTCAAATATAAACCAACAGATTATTGCCATCATGGTTAATTGTGGAGGTTAAGTGAAATGGAATGGCTTATTGTAGAACTAGACAAAATCAGTGGTATATTGTTGAAGCCTCACAAATTCAGTGGTATACAGTAGAGAAACCGAATACTTCAAGAGAGGCATTAGATTAAAATTGATCTTCCACGGGATTGGTCCTGATAGGTTGTGCTTGTTGTGGCTGACGGGTTGCATCTCTAAGGATCACATAGATGCATGGATGCACCAGGCTTAGTAGTGTCAATACTAACGTACGAAGCGAGATGGGAGAAATCAGAGGTCTGTACCCCAAGAAATTAATCCTGTTTTCTTGAGGGTATCTGTTAATCATGCAGTTATCTAACGGATTCAGCCCAACATGATTGCGGGTTGGGCCTTTGACTTTGTTCTTCTTACTCCGTAGTAAGGTCAGTGTGTGTGGTTTTTGTTTTTCTTGGTGTTGTATTGTTCGCTGTAAGACCTTGGGGGTTGGGTGTCGGGGTTTGTTTGAGTCTTTTCATCCACAACCTTATATCTCACGCTTAATAAAATGATACACAATGTCCATTCAAGAAAAAACAAGTACTCACTTTAATTCCAATTCAAGTCATATTAACCTTCTCAATTCGTCTTCAAATGCAAGATATGTAACTTGTAGCCTTTTAGTCTTCATCTATTAATTCTCATATTTGTCATTCGTAAATACTCCTCCAGTCATCTTTGGATGACGTTTTAGACAGCAAAACAACACTAGGAGCAATCCATTTGTGCTGTCCGAAACGACATGTAAAAAAAATCGGAGGGAGCAACTGCTGCATCTCTATTGGTTTTCAGCGTTTGCTGGGAAAATTCATATGACACTTTAAACTAGTACCACAAAACATAACTAAAAATAGTGGCATATGCTTTGATGAGCAGGGAAATCATTAAGGTAAGACAAATCACATGTGTAGACAAAAGGCAGAAGTGAAGGATACTAGAATCCGAGGAATTCTACAAAGAAACGAAGAGCGTAACCATGAGCAACACATACTCAATGGTACTGTGAACAGCATCTTAGAGATTTTCGCTTACCATATAGTTACCTTGCTTATATTGCGAAGATGAATCGACAAGAAAACAAAGCATGAGATTCGTTCAGCCATGGTTTTGATCTCATACTTAATTTATTGGACCTTCTTACCACCAGGCTATCGTCTACTGAAAAACCGTCACATTTTTTTGTCGACCGCTGGTCGTAAAGACATGTCCTTACGGTTCAGTAGTTCCAACTGCCTCCGAGCCCTAGCAAGCTGCTGTTTTGATATATCAAATCAGAGCAGTTTCAAGCGAGGTTCAAACCAATATGTGCACGGCCACTGGACCAATGAACAACTTGGAGGTGGCACGGACTGCACGGTAATTACAGAGCAGCCAGAATTTCCTGCCTGGACTTGTCTTGTAGACAAAGCAATCTACAACACATCCCAACATTTTTCGGTGTAAAGCAATCACAGTCTTCTGGTAGACATGAAGGTAGCGTGGTAAAAAAAACTGTTCGAGTTTGTGCTAAATGTATGTATAAAGTTGATTACATATTAGGACTTCAAGACGGTTATATTAAAACTTGGAGTTTTATTACGTATTATGTTATTAGAAAAGTCGAACTCTTATTCTAGCCTAGCCTGTTGTAACTACACAGTGACTATAGTATAGATAGGTAAAGGAAGGACCATCAGTTGCATTGTTGACTAGCTGTGGGTCATTGATACCCTAATACATTACATTGTAATTATACAGGATCACGGAGTGGCGCCCAGAATCAGAGCACACTAGCTGCACCTTATTCGTTAACAAATATCGTGTCTCTATGTGGTATCAATATTGAATTTTCTATAGTATTTTATTTCGCGTTGTAAAGCCCAAGGTTCTTTTTAGAGAAAGCATTTAATTAATCATTTTCAGAAATTATTCAATAGGCTAAAAAAGAAACCGAACAAATAAAAGCCTTAATTCATAAGTCAAACTGAGGTGGTTGTGATTTTTATTAAATTCCCAATTTACAAGATTTTTCCTTGAGTTCTCAAAGCAACGACACTATTTTTAATCAATTAAACTAATTTCAGGATTTCAATTATTTTTAAAATCAATTCTTTTTCCACAATTTCTCTTTGGACCGAAAGTTTGCACAACTTGGCGCCAAACAAGACCATCCCCACTCTTTACGCCACACGCGGGCTTGCGTCCTAGCCGGCCTATTAATCGCTGAAGTCCAACCTCCTTCCCTTCTCTCACCCACGCCGCCGAAGCGCTCCCAAAATTTTGAATTCGGCCAACCGCCGTCGTAACCAGTTTTTTGGTTAACTTTGCTTCACCCCTATTTGAGCGCTTCCTTTTTTTTCGCCACGACCACCGTGCCAGAGTGCTTTCACTTCTTTCTTCATTTTTATCATTCTTGCCTGTGGTTACCCGCAGCTCTTCGGCTTTTCCCCATTCGTTCCACCCCCAAAAACCCTTGTCAGTGGTTTATAAATGTACTCTCATCTATCCTCCTTTCACACATCGACTCGCCATGTGATCCCGTCCTCTCTTGCACCTCCTCCACGGAAACCCCCTAGCCACTGCCGGAGTCCTCCAATGTCAGAACCTCGCTCCTTGCAGCCGAGACTGCACCATGACGCGACACCTCAGTCTTTGTCTTCGCCTCAACAAGGTACACCGTGGCTGCTGTTTCCCTGAGTCCACAAGCCACCAGAGCATATTTTCATCGCCGACCCAAATGTTAGGAGTCCAACTCTCCAGCACAAGACCAACGCAAATAACAAGGCAACAGTAGCAACTTCCAGTACAAAAGAAGGAAGGAGATGGAAAACTGGAGGAATACAAGTGGTGAAGCTACTAAAATGTGTTGGAAATCTAGTCAATTTTCGATATAATTTAATCCAGAAATTCGATAAAGAAATAATTTTCGAATTAATTTAATCCAGAAATTCGATAAAGAAATAATCAACATCATGATGTCAGAAAATAGGAAATGATCTTGTGTAGAACTAAACATGTTCAGCACCAAAAAGAGCACGATAACCTCCATCATGTTCATGATCAATATATGAGGAAATCATACCCAGAGTTGAATGTAGACGATCCTCTTGATCCGGCATGGTTGTCTCCTCCGTTACCTTCCGATCCATCACCAGTTCTATTGCCGTTGAGGTTGACGTTCGCTTCATCCGTCATCATGAGGAAGACCCTTGAGCAGTCGCATGGAAGCACTCCCCAAAAACTACCCGTACAGTTACTCGTGACGCGGCGTCAGTTCCGGAGGCCTGCTCGTTCCAAGATCTTGTGCACGCAATAGCTTAGAATCGAGGATGAAGAAAATACAACACAAAAGCATATATTTTTATGTCTTTATTTTTCTGTGTTATGGGAGATGAGAATCATTCTTCTTTTATAGGAGAAGATGAATATAAAGGGACTCATGGAAGGGCAAGAGACTTGATTTTTCATCAATCACCATTAGCCATCCATTACTACATCACCATCAACTCCCCATCAATTAGAAGTTGTTACCATTTTTTAATTAATCAATAGATTAATTCTCACAAATGGTTTTAACTCCATATTGGTATCCATGAAGAATGAGAACTTTGTAACTCTCATGAAGAATAAAAACATTGTAACTCCTAGCCTAATGAGCCTTGGAATTTATTTGATTAAATTGATTTAAATGGAAAATTTAACCAATTAAATCTAACAAAATGTTCCAAAACAACATGAGGTAGGGGGAGAGAAGAGATCGACAAGGTTGCCCACCGGCCGCCCAGGTCACCGCCGCCGTGAGTCTTCAGCTTGCCTGGATCGATCTGTTCGATGCCCTCCTCGTGTGATGCTGCAGCTGCTTTGTATCCTTGTACGTTGGGCCTACTTGGGCTTCTCTACAGGTGTCGCATCCAGCCCATGGTGGAGCCCAATATGTTGCTAACAATCCCCCCTCCTTAAATTTCAGCTTGTCCGCAAGCTGACGATATGATTTTTGAGAAGTCTGCACCACCTGGATCCCATGGCATTTGCATGCCATTGTGAAGTAATCTCATCAAGTCCATTCCCAAGCTATGTACCAGCTTTAGTTGGCCAGCAGGAATCAGTACCACACCCACATAGTTTTTGTAGCATCCACCGGTTACCTCATGAAGAAACATGAATATGTCACTTTCCAATAGAGATTTTGTGGACAGTGTAGAAACAACATCTCCAGGAGTAGAAGCAATATTCTGGCTGGCAATTAGCTCTGCTGTGTTCTTTACATCTTCCAGTAGTGGCAAGAAATTTTGGCATCTCATACTTGTGAACTCAAGCAGATTTCTAAGGCGCCAATATCGGTTAGAAGCATTGAAAATATCCAGCATGTAGGGAGCTATTGCAACAGGAAACTCAAATGTATCAAGAGTACTTGCAGCTGTAGCTAAACCCTTGCAAATATTACCTGGATTCCTGTGTGTTTTAAGTCCATTTTGTTTGTTATCTTCAGATAATGAGACCTTATGGATCACCCTCTCTAAAGCATGTAGCAAGTTTGCCCATCTGGAAGAAATCATAGCACTGCTAGACAACTTGTTGGTAACCAGTTTCCCTGCTGTAGTACTCATCTTTGTTGATTGTATAGGGTAAATAATCTGCTCTGCCACTCTTGAAGTTGCATACTGTGTTACAGCCACCCAATAAAGTAAGCAAGACAATTGACTTGCACATTTTCTTCCATTGATATCAGTGATCTGTTGGCCATACATATATTCTTCATCTTGGATTATGTATACATTAGTTGACAACAAGCAACCTGAAGTAATAACAGGGACAAACAATTGATCACTATTACTGAAAAAGAAATGCAGTTTGCCTTCTTGAGAAAAAGATTCCCCATGTGGTAGTGAGCAACTGCCAGTCTGGACTATCTGGGCAAAACATATCCAATTCCATTCAAGCACTGTTCCAATACTACAAGGAACCATGACATTTTCCTTAATAGGAACTACTGTAAAGCTGGCATTGTCACATGCATTCCACACTTGGAGATGATAAACCATGTTTGCTAACTGAACAATCAATTTCCTTCCAGGTAGCCAAGGCAACACAATAAATTTGTACTTGCACATTGAGAACATAACCAAATTATAGTCTCCATTATTTTCATTAATGAGGAATGCATAACATAAGTACCACATCACAGGAAAATATTGGTCAATAACTGACAATAGCTTATCTTCTCTTCCCTTAGCCAAATCTATTTTCCTCTTTTGACACTAGCATGTGCATTGGTGATCTGGTGCACCCTACCATTCCCATGAGGTGGTGGCCATGGTAATGGCATGGGTTGCGAGGAAATTTGACTAATTAAAGAGCAAACAGACATCCACACATCAGCCCCACACCAAAACATAAGCCATGGCCAAGGTAATGTATGCATCTCCCATCCACTAGTCATTACCTTGCAAGAAGCAGGCGATGGCCATGGATTGACATCATGGTGGATTGTTGTCAACAATACCTTGTTGTCATGCCTAGGGCACTCTACTGAACACTTGGTGGGCATCGATGCGCAATGCTTAATGCCTGCAATCATACATGGCAAGAAGGTATCCAATGATGCAACAGATGCTGGCACAATTTGCGACACCCCCGTCATGGTTCGGAACGCGACCATGACTTGATTGACGTTACATTGAATGCCAATTTCAAACGTTGAACAGTTGGCATGCTGTTGACGCAAAATTCTGCCACCGGCCGCTGAGAGTTGTTGACAGGTGTATTGGCCGATGGAGTTCTCCGCGGGCAAACATGAAGGCCTGGGAGATCTGCTTAGCTCCAGTGCAGGTCCTAAATGCTGAGGATGCGGGCGTGCCAGTCAGTTTGATCCTGCAACTGACAAGATCTTGAATGTTGATCTCCGTGAAATTGATCGGCTATAGAGCCGATGTGTTCGTCTCGTCTCCAGGTGATGTTGATGTTGATGGTTTGGGAGCCGATCGGCTGTCGAGCCGATCCGATGTGCTGTAAGCCGATGTCGATAAGGTATTAAAGATTAATCGGCTGTATGTTAGACATATCTCCACATTGAGCTAAGAATCGGCTTATGTGTTCCACAGTTGATATGTTGTCTTGCCCTGAGAACTTTGAGAAATCTGGTACTTTGTATCGGCGAGGTAATGGAACCCGATCAAACCAATCTGGATATGGTCGCCGATACATAAAGTCTTGCTCTTTGGGTTTAAGACCATATTGCTCTTTAATTATATCAGCAATCTTATCGGCCCACTCATCGTTCCTTATGTTGTTCATGTAATCTCTATACTGATAATGATGTGTTGGTTCTGGCCAATACCGATACCGATGTAGTTGCCTCCCGAGCTGAACAATTGAATCATCAATGGTCTCTTTGATAAAATCCCAAAGAAAATGTAGCAAAACTCTTGTTTGACCGATTGTTGCAGAAAACACAGCTTCATGGACCAAATCTTGAATATACTTCTGCTGACTATTGTCTTCCTCTTGATTTGGCTGATTGATTTAGCTCTAGTGCAGGTCCTAAATGCTGAAGACGTGGGCGTGCCAGTCAGTTTGATCCTGCAACTGACAAGATGGTTGTAGTTGATCGTCCAGGAGCCGATCGGCTATCGAGCCGATAGGATGAAGCGCCTCCAGCTGATGTTGATGGCGATGGTCCAGGAGTTGATCGGCTGAACAACCGATGTAATGCGCTTGTTTGTAGCCGATTGTATGTGGATTGTTGATGGCAATCGGCTGTATGTTAGACATAGATCCAAATAATCAGATAGACAAGTGAGCTCAATATTAGTATCGTCTAAATAAAGGATATGGCATGAGAAGCCGATACAACACTTAGATCTAGTTATAGGATAACTCATCGGCTAACCCTCCGATGAAACTACACACGCCGACAGCCGATGCACCTAAACCGATTGGCTCTAGTCTTAGCCCGAAAGATCGAGCGGGGTCGAGACAGCTTGCGCCAAGACTATTGCTAACCGATTTAAGCATATCGACTGACATAATATGTAGTGATGGATATAACAAGTCTATTTAGAACAGGATTATGATTGTAGAGAAATATCGGCTAAGACAGAAGATCAGACCTAATCGAGACAGTTCCAACTAAACTGATGTGTCTCTAAACACAATGCAATTAGAAATAGAATCGAGATATCAGATCGGCGACACCTGTGTCAGATAGATTGATATATCGGACCTAACCGAGAAAGTATCAATCGTCCCCGATACAGACACTGTTGACGGAACTTACTTCTTTGCCGGAAGTCAGACCTAACCGATGCAGCCCAACTTGGAAGTAAGACCCCGAACTCGACTTTCTTACACAGGTCCGAAGCGAACCTATATAGCCCCGATCAAAAGTCGAGAACCCGTCGAGTAGGTTGTAAACCTAGCGGATTAGGGTGGCGATGCGCCGAAATAGTTGTATTGAAGTTGAGGTGAATTTTACATGAACCCCTGGTATACAATTTATACCCTTGGGTTTATTGAGTCCTAATAGGATACGAGACACAACTTTCCTAACAAGAAAAGGAAACACATAAGTCCTAATCGGCTAGGAATAGAAAACTAACAAACATTCCTAATTACATAAGGAAATATTTAAAACATGTCTAATTAATAGATAGAATTAAACTATCATCCGTGGTCTTCACGACTTATTCCCAATTTCGGCCTCCTCTTCCCATCGGCTCATTGCTTGACTGAATCCAGTACAGAATCTACCAATTTTGGCGTTGACTCACAATTTACCAAATTCCGGTATCAACACATGCATCCCATTGGAATAGTCTGTGGTGTCAACGTGGGTGGGGAAGGATGCGCCATCAACAGCTACCAGTTCCTTAGAAGATGTGACAGTGGTGGCACAGATAATTACTGCAGCCACGGTGAGATCAGGCTTGGCATTGGGGCTGGAACATTTCATCGAGCACGTGGTGGGCGTAACCTCAGGGTGGTCCTTGCTGGCGATGTAGGGGTCATGATCCTTGTCTTCACCATCCACAAGCTGCACGTCGACCGTCAGAGCGAACTCCTCATTGATGTGGCTTGAATTCGCCATCACTTGAGTGATGTCGCTGTTGGGGCACACCATCGAGCACTTCGTGGGCGCTGGAGGAGACGATGCCATAGGTGGTGGAGTTGACCCAGCCCTAAGGAACGCAGTGGTCTCCCTGATGGAGACACTCATATCCTCGAAGAACTTGACCCTGTTAGCCTCAATCTCATTCAATTTTTCCAAAATCCGATCAATCTTCTCATCCTGCCAGCGTTTGGCCTTCATCAATTCAATCTTCTCTAATACTCGATCTAGGGCTTCATCTAGAGATTTATTCTCCTTAGACATATAGTCAATTGCATGGGATCTGATATCCTCATCTCTTCCTTAGGCACAACAACTTGGGTTGACATTCTGTCGAACAGGTTGTGCGCATTAGGGCCATGGGCACCACCCTTGCCCAAATTCAACAGCCCCTTGCTTGGGATGTTGCTGCAGTACTCCTCTGTCACCTGCATGGTACAAGTCCCATGAATCGGCAGCACTAATGAATAGTAGCAAGTTCCAGTACAAAAGAAGGAGACCAACTTACACTCCCTAGAAGATCACCACATCTTCAAGAGGGCAGTAGTGTAACAGTTGACATCGGAAGAAGCAATGTGAGTACACGTTGTCGAAGCAGGTGTGGGTTCACCGACCCTAGACAACGAACCCGCGTTTCTGGATTACTGTCTCCATATCTCGCATATCTTCGGCGGTTCTACATTGTACTCTTCATGGGAGTACAAAAAGGTAGAATACGAAGTATGTTTAGAGAAGCGAGGAGAAGTGGCCGAGGTGAAGTGGTCCCAGCACGTGATTGAGTTCTCTGAAGTGGACCTCCCGACTGCGACAATGATCCCTAGGAGATATCCGATAGTGGTCGAGCCCACTACTCGGAATGTTACAAGCACATGAGTTCTCATCGGCGGCGGCAAACCAATCAATTTCCTTTTCGCTGCCACCTGGGACGCAATGGGGATCCCACGAAGTGAGTTGGTGTTATCAGACCAACCGTTCCACGGAATAATTCCAGAATTATTATCCAAGCTGTTGGCGTGCAACGTCATGTTAGGGAAGACTGCACTCGCAAAGTTCATGGCGGCATCCCACTGTACGCATTAACTGCTCAAGCAAGATGAAGAAGTATGGACTACAACGTTCAACGGTACACTAAGTAATTACGGCGTAGGAACGGGATTTTTTTTATATCTCCAACTAAAGTCGAAGCTGCAATCCACCTTGACCTTCCGACAACGAATACCATCAACGAGTACAAAGGATATCTCGCCGGCCTCTAAACAGCTCTCGCACATGGGGTCAAACATCTACTGATACATGCGGATTCCCCGTTGGTCAATGCTTCATATGCGACAACCAATAGAGCTCGAGCTTAGAGATATCCAAGAACCCAACCAAAATTAAAGAGTTGGAGCAGCGTTTCAACATCATCGAGAGGCGACGGATCTGCTAAGCGGATAATGTCACATCCGATGACTCAACAAGCGTCCAGAGCAAAACTTCTTGAACGAAGAACATTTCTGGGCACCCTGGCGATACTATCCATACAAAAGTTGAACAACGAAGGTACTATTACCACAACCGACATTAGCTCGGGGGCTACAGAAGTCGACAACGTCGCTGCTGATAAAATAATGATCTAAATCTACTCGAGGAACATCGAGAACGAGTTGTTGTCTAAGCAACCACCTACCAGTAGGCCCTATGCCGATATTGGTTAAACCGATCCTAACGACACCATTACGCGAGTCTGATAGGACCTCTGAGAAACCTACGGGGATCTCGGCTGGGGACGCCCAGAACAGATAAGAGCCTATCTGATATTAACAGAGCCAAGCGACCATGTCAGATCTGGTCATGTAAGAGCACTCACTGGTGCGTATTAACTAAGTCCTTGTAATCGGAAATTGGGTTTTCTAACTTCAGGGCTGGGGGCTAGGACAACGTAGTTTCAACTAGGATGGATTATCGGTTCTCAAGCTTTCTCCTCCGAGAACATTTCTCCGAGAACAAAGCTGGGGGCTAGGGAGAGTACCCGACTCGTCAAACAAGATAATGATAAGCATACAGCAGAGAAGTACTCGTATACGGACTTGTACAGAAATACTTAGCATAGATTTCCATTCTATTGCAAACCATTTTTACAACTTGTCTTAAGCTGTTTTATAGGTTTACAACCTACCGACAAAGACTGTCGAATAGTTCCTCGCGAATAATTATTTGATCACCCGACATGATGGTGAACGAACACTCGGATAAGCTACAAGTTGAGTATGTGAGTCATGCTGGCCACATGAGATGCACATATAATAACCAACTCTAGTACTTCCATAGGTGATCGAGAGTTGCCTACTCCTGGTTATCAACCAGTTGGTCGTAGCGATCTCTCACCTCAGTTT
>CM002487.1:5530088-5545466 GCA_000325765.3 Leersia perrieri | reverse complement strand
TTCTCTCACCTCATTTTCAGTTCGGTCGGGAGCTGCCTACTCCTAGCTATCAACCAGTTGGTCGTAGCGATCTCTCACCTCAATTTTAGTTCGGTCGAGAGCTACCTACTCCTAGCTATCAACCAGTCGGTCATAGCAATCTCTCTCACCTCAGTTACAATACGGTCGAGAGCTGTCTGCTCTTGGTTATCAACCAGTCGGTTGTAGCAATATCTCGCAGCTTAAATTCTAATCGTTAAGATTATGACTACAACAGGCATTCAACCAGTGGTGTAGCAATACTCCTACCACCTCGACGACCTATTGAGTACAACCATACGCCTAATATTTGACCGGTGTGTTGGTCATCTCATCAAGCTCTACAACTATTCGACTACTTGAGAACGGATGGTGGAGATCGACAAGAATTTCAGATTAAAGCAATGGTGTACCCGCCGACATGAAGATTCTTTAGTCACATACTCCGTGCCTTCTCGGTCGCCCGAGAACAGTTACGTGAGCACGACAACTGCTGCTGCAAGATTTTTTCAGCCGAGAACATCAACTCGTTTATTTGCGTTGTCATAGAAGTTCTCAGGCTCGTTTATGGCTATTGATTAGACTTTAATTCAAACTCACTTATGGACCGCTGGACTCCCGTCCTCAAGAACTCCATGTCTTCTCAGATCTTATCGAGAACGACCAGGCGAGTACAACGAGTCGACTAGAGAAGTCGCGAATAACAGTAAGAGTTCATTTGAGTTGAAGTCGGGGGCTACTGTCAGGGTTACAGATAAGGGGTACCTAATAGTACTCGATTAGACTCGGCTAGGCCCACCACATACCATGTCTTATACGGAATCATACCTCGTATATGGAAGGAGTTCCGAATAAGGAAGGATGAGAAGAGTTCTACATCAACTATAGGACTATTCGGATAGTATCCATATTGGTCTCCCTAATTCTACTTGGATAAGGACATATCTATGAGTATAAATACAAAACCCCCAGGGGGAGAAGGAGGACGAAAGATAGATCAATCTAGCCACTACATAGCCCCTGCTATACGAATTAGCCAGAGTACTAGAAGCCCAAGTCGTGGAGTTCCCTAGTCGAATCCCTCAAATACAATCTCGCCGATTCCACAAGCCAACATAACACACCGTCAGTGAAATTATTTGCGCTCACAGTGGAGGTTGTAAGACGAAATTTTTCAGCACGCGCTAAAGGCCATATCTCAAGAAACGATTCTTGATCTTTTACAATGTTCCATTACTTCAAGGAATTTAGAATAATTCTCAGCAGCACATTGGACTGTTTAAATGTTAAATCCATTTCGTCCATTAAAGAGTATGCATACAAAAAAAAAAGCTTTGTTTAGGTATACTATACTGTTTGTCTTATCCATGTCATATTTACATTAGTTTTAAATACTTTGGAGTGCAAGTCAAAAAAAATTTAGAACCTTTTAAGTCACTTGTTGTTTTCTTATTTAGGAACTTATAGGTGCAGGCGTGCAGCCTAATGCCACTTTTCAACGTCGGGGAACAAACGACAAAAATCACTGTAACTTAACACTAAGTTTAAAAATTGAGTCCATTATGGTACACCATACTACTAATAAAAAGTATGGATAAAATCTAACCCTTTATTTGTATGAGCATTTCGGTAATTGACATAATAATTTAACAAATTATCCAGCATATTATTATTTACTTTGCACGAATATTCAAATCTATCCAATAAATTAAAAAATATAATAACATTTTCCCCCCTACTACCTATAACTTACTTATACTGCCCATACTACCACCGTGGAATTTTTTACTAGTATGTAGTCATCTTAACCGTTAGATTAGTAGTATGATTTAGTAGTATAGTGCAATATACTGTATATGAACTCAAAAAAATTGAGGGTAATGACTCCTTTTCATGGGTTCTTTCACAGTACCCCCACTAAAGAAAGATGGCAGTAGTATAGTAGTATTAAATCTCAACCGTTGATTTTGTTATTTATTTTTATGAAATGCTTAAATACAGTGGGTGGACAACTTAGTAATTAACTAATCTTGTTTTTACGCCGCACAATGATAAGTTACTTATGCATTTACAACAAAACCAAGCAATTTTTCCTGAAATACCCTTTTACTACACTACTACGCAAATTAACAGGATGTAGTAGAAATATATCTTCACCGTTAGATCTAATATAATGGACGGCTCACATACAATCCGGGATACTCTTAAAAAAATCAATATTCAGGGTCGACAGATTTGAGAGAATGTAATGGACTCCATTATGGTACACGCAATAGCATAGACCAAAGTTGTTGTCGACCAGAGGAAAGTGAAATTTAGTGAAAACTCTAAGAGCAAACGGAGCATGCAATTCTTTGATTCGAAGGCCTAATTATACCCCCATGCCAGTTTGATTACTGGTGGTGATTTCCTGCAGGAAATGTAACGGCTGATGATCGGCAGATGACCTGATTGGAAAGACAGAGATGTTCTTTATGTATCCGTATCATGCCAAAGTGATCCGTTCTTCATGTCAGCCAGCATCGTTGCTCTCGGGCTCCTTCACCCCCTGAACAAGAGCATCGGTGCTCTCGGGCTCGTTCACAGGCCCCTCGAAGAACAGTTGCTCTGCCTTGAAGACGCCGATTCACGAGATGCCAACAATGCTCTCTTTGCTAACACCTTACCATCAGAAGGCTTCACCGAGACCGTTTGCCTGCTTCCGAGCATAATCTCCCTCGCTCCATTGTTTTTCCAGATGCATCCTATACCAAGATTTACTGTCCGAACTACATAAAATCAAATACGTTTTACAGTTAGCTATCCAAACACATGTATTACTATGGCGTCTTTGAATATTATAGGCACCAAAGATAGAAGATTGTACCATTCGATAGTTTCTATATTGTGCTGGAATTTGGCAGCCACTTGAAGTTGCAACTTTATGAAAATTTTGCGCATCTTCAAAACCAAGTGCTCGAAGGCATACTTCTACTTCTAAATAGAATCACCGTTTTTAATTTCAAAAATTTATCCTTGCACTAAATTGAACGAACGGTGATTACAGTCGTTGACTTATTTTTCCTTCCTTACTGAAAGCAGCAGGGGAATCAAAATGAAAGTTATCACTATGTTGGAGGTCGAGAAGAAAATATCTATATGTGTTGGGACTTGGCAGGTACTCCCTCCTCCTTGATTTTAGGTTTATTTTAAAGATATTAAGATTAAAGACTATAATGCGACTATAATGCTTCTTACCAAATTAGGACAATTGTATTTCTAACCCTACTTTAAGATTTAATTGTGATTTTGACCCTATTTTTAGGGTTTGTATTTTTGCCCCTACTTTTTTGAAACGAACCCACCATTTGCCCCTGCTTTTCACTGGAATTTGGTGAGGCCTGATTTTTCCAGTTAAGAAAATGATAAAATAACTTAGGAATTTGCAGTTGGCAGTTATACCCCTAAGTAAATCTGAGCCCAACCCAAATACATTGGGCATTAGCCTGTGCGGCTCTGCATGACATTCCCCAACCCACGAAAAAACATAGGTGCGTTTGGTTGGAGGGAGTTTTTGGGGATTAGAAGTTTAGAGGGATGAGACTATTAATTAGCTTGTTTGGTTAGAGGACATGGGAGTTTTGGTGGGATGGGGATGGGGAATTGAGGGGGCAACTCCCTCCTTTTCAATACCTGGGGTGGGGGTGGGAATTGAGAGAGAATTCCCTCTTATGTTACTAGGATAGATCTTAACCGTTCATTTTCACTTAAATCTATTCTCCATCTAAACTCCTACCTAAATTTCCATCATCTCTACCAAACAGGAGATTGAGACTAAAAATCAAATTCTCTTCTTAATCTCACCATCAATTTTCTCATGAAAACTCCCATTCCTTTTCCCTCGCGTTGCCAAACACGCCATAGTGCACAGCGACGACGCGGCCATAATCGGCCAATACTCGCGAGGTCGGCATATAGGCTTCAATTCATTGGAGCTGCCAGATCGGTTTTCCTTAAAGCAATTTAGAAGTGTTGGGTGCCACCCAAATTTAAATTTTTTGCATGGGTGGTAATCCAAAATATGGTTTGGACAATCGACAGACTACAGAGAAGGGGTAGACAAAATCAGAAAATTTGTCCCCTCTGCTACGCGATTGATGAACCGACGATTCACCTCCTAGACCACTCCCGCTTGGCCAAACAAACTTAGGATGGTATTCAAACCTGTGCGAGCATTGTTTTGCGCATGTTGGACTGGGAACATTTCCACAACAAAGAGGAATGGTGGCTGAGAGTAGTCGGAGCGTCTACCGCCTCCCCCAAATCGTCAATCAAATACATTGTCATCTTGATGGCTTGGGAGCTTTGGTGTGAACGAAACGTCAGAATCTTCAAAAAAGGGCCTCCACCCCAGCTATTATCCTAGCAAAGGGAAAGGAAGAAACAAGAGCTTGGATAAAAGCTGGTGTGGTAAGGTTGAAATCCGTTGGGGGAGATTATTTAACTTTTTGCCTTTCTATGGGTCATGTCTTTTCGTCATGACCCTGTAAATACTTACTACCGATCTCTCCTTCCGTATCAATTATATCGAGGCAATTCTTTTCCTCCCTTTAAAAAAAGAGAAAATTCGACCCATAGGATAGAAAACGGGCGGTACCAAAAAATAGCACAAAAACTTCCCGCTTCGGTTTATAGCACATGTCACTTGTTGTTCTTCTATCTAAAGCACATACGTCACTCCACGGGTTTGTTTGGCTGTAAAAAATAATGCGAAAAGATAAATTTGCCCTCCTCTACTTCTCCCCTCCCCACCATCTATCTTAATCCCCATCGTCAGGCGGAGACAACGACGGCGAGCAGCGCCAGCGCGCGGCAAGGAGCGGAGGTGGCGACGGCGCGTGGCACGGAGAGCAATGACGGTGCACGGCACGTAGGCGGCGGCAACGACGCGTAGCGAGGCAAGCAGCGGAGGCGGCGACGTCGTGCGGTGGGCCGCAGAGACGGCGATGGCGCGCCGTGGGCAGCGGAGGCCGAGGCGGCGATGGCTCGTGGCCCAGCGAGTAGGGACGACGCGTGCGCACGGCAAGCAGCAGCAGCAGCGAGCAGACGCGTGCAATGGCTCAGCAAGCGGCAAGCAAGCAAACAAGGTAAGGGCAACTTCGTCTTTTCCCATCTCTATTCACGACAGGTGTGACGGAAGTGCTATAAACCGATGCGTAAGTTTTTTTGCTATTTTTTGGTACCGGTCCGTTTTATCGAATTTTAAAATGCGGCAAAGCCACATGAAACACATGTCATATACTATATTTTTTTCTTAACATTACATTACTTAGTTTGTCGTTTTCTTTGCCACAAAAGTATAACAAAACTAGTTATCTTTAGAACTCCTTCCGTCTCATAATATAAGAGATTTTGTCTATTTACTTCGAATGTTTGACTATTCATTTTATTAAAATGTTAAGTCGTGCTTAAAACATTTTTCATAATTTCGTAACAAAGTAAATAAAAAATTAATAATGCTTCTAATTTTTTCAAATAGGATGAATAAATTCTTAGAAAGAGTAAAAAGGTGGGTTGCCAACCAAACACGCCCGTAATTACTCCTGGAGCGATGGTATTATGCGATTCATGCGAGTCAAACCCAAAAAACCCATCTTGAATCGAACCGAGACTGAAGCACCCCTCTTTCGCATTCCGCGACCAAACATTCGCCGGCGGCCAAAACCCTCGCCTCCCTCCCCGCCGCTCTCGCCGCCGCCGCCTTTGCCGCCTGGTCCGTTCTCCAACGCCGCTCCGCTTGCCCGAGCACCGGGGCGGGGCCCTAGCGCGCCGCCGCGGAACTCCTCGTTTCTGCGGCGCGCGGATCGGTGTCTGCCCTGCTCAACTCCGGCGGTATTCCGAGATTGAAGAGCGGAATAGGGAGCAGCAGTCCGTTCCCCCTACGCGGCCAATCTTGATTTTCACCTAGGTTTGCGATGAATAAAAATTGTTTCTTGCTTCGTTGTTTGCAATGTTGCAGTGTTATTGAATCTAGGGTTTTGTTTGTTTGTGATTTTATTTCTAGGAAGGGTCGAATCAGGAGGCAAGAGCACAGGAATTCATCTGGATTGATTAGGTGACCTTTTTATCCCACTCTGATTGTACGCTTATGCAGAATTGCAGATTATACATGAATTCATTTATGGTAATCTAGGTGCTTCCGTTTGAAAGATGTTTCTCCCAGTAGTCAAATAATGTGGTTAGTTGTACCTTCTGACCAATCTATATGACAGATATCTTCCCTACTTGCAGATGGGATCATTCATTTGTTTTTCCTAATCTTCAATGCCTTGTTGCTGTGGTCGATGTAAATGTCAGGCTGTGTTTGGGAAAAGTATAATATATCAGCCTCTCAGAGTTATTAGTGGACCTTTGATTTTTCTCCATTTTTTTTGGACTGTACGATCTATGTTATGATTATGGTCTGTAAAGAAGACTATTAGGAAACTACTACAAATAGGTCCTACCAAAGTTTTGGTCCATTTGGATGTTGTGTGTCTGCTTTGGTATGAAACTGATAAGTAATTAACATTGAGTTAAATGGTGGCATTATGCACCTCCTCCCTTGTTGAACAGGCAAAGCACTTTCTTTCATGTTTTCATCTCACTTCTTTTAAAATTTCCTGTTTAGTTAATGGGGATGGATTTGGATTGCTTCTATTTAGTTTCTCTCTTTCCCTGGTTCTTTCATGATATCTATTTCAGTTGAACTGGAAAGAAAATAATTTGGACATGATTTTTTGTGCTTCATGTTCAGTTTAACATATCTTTTATGAAAGACGGAGCAAGTAGTTTTCCCTAATGGTTTTGACATTTAATTTGCACAAGCGGTTTAGATCTTGCCATAGTGAAGAACAGTTTTTTTCTCTCTTATAATTAAGTAAAATGTTTTGTAGAAATTATGAAAGAACCTGCCGTTGCAGATGACAATTTTTTCATCTATAGAACCCTCACTATTGGAAGAACAGCTGAAAACAAGTATCAAGACTCCAATAGTGTCTACTTTTGTTAGAGAATAATTTTTCCGGTGTAATGGATATTGCATCAAGTTCTATTTTTTAGTAATCAGTCACACTTAGCTTCTCAATAGAAGACATAGCAGATTATGTTGCTTATAGCAATGTTCGAAAAGGCGTGATTAAGCGGCCGCTTAGGCGCGCTAAAGCGCTGGGCGATGGGTTACCGCTTCGCTTAGGGGGTAAGTGGTAACTTAGGCGGGCACAGCTCCACAGGCAGCAAAAAGGCGCTCACCCAGGCCCACAAAGCCGACGCAAAGTGACGCACAGACGGCAATCTCGCGATTTGGTGGCAGATGGAAAATGTGGGTGCGTGCTTTTTCTTGGCAATCTCATCTCCTCCCTTCCTACTATGCATCCTTGCTTCCTACCTTCCTTTGCTGGCTTTCATCTCCTCCCTCAGTCCCTGTATGCTCTGTCTATGTTGTGTATCAACTGCCTAAGTCTAATGTATGTATGAAATATGTTGTTTTTTATTCATAATAAGACAACTACTTAAACAGCCATATGCGCCTAGCAAATGCCTTGGAAACGCCTAGGCATGCTTAGGCACGCCTAAGCTCTAGGCAGAGGGTCACCGCCTGCTTAGCAGTGGTGGCGGTTTGGCAGATGTGAGGAGGTGCATCATAGGTTTGATCCATGGTCAGAAGGTATATTTTTTTCAACTTTATAGGCACTTTTATGCTTGGGTTGCCTGATTCTTGTCGCGAGATTGGTCAGTTTGGACATCCCCTGTTGAAATTGATTTCTTAGAGAATCTGTTCCTGTCAGCTTTACAAAACGGATGATAACTGAATCCACTCCAATGCAAAGAATTAAAAGGAGTCTATATTCATTAGTGTGATACAATTTTCTTATTATTTGTAACAGATCAGACTGTGTACACAATTTGAAATCTTATTTTTATAATATGCATTTTTGCAGGGGTTTTGATGCATCAAAGTGGCATCAAGAGAAGAGACAAAGAAATTACAGCTGAACAACGGAGCTCATTTGCAATGGGGCCTCGCCCACCTGGTGCTGACAGATCTTTCAATCGAAAAGGCTGTCAAAATATCCCAACGGAAAATCCCAACCCAGCAAATTTCTGCCATCCGCAATTTCCGCAACACATATGCTCACAACCAGCGTATACAATGAATTTCCCTTTCTCACAATTTCCTCACTATCCTCCGTATGCACAAAATTTTCAATATCCTGTTCCACCACAATATGCTCCATACTCATTACCACCACCTGGTGGAGCTATGGCATCACCATATTTACCTGCTCCAGTTTTGCCATCCAAGGCACAGTCTGATCATGAAGGCACCCCACATTTAGTAACTGGTACAGGAGAACAAGATGCCGACAATGCTGAGGAAGAGAGGACTGCAAAGCGACTAGCATGGACAGAAGAAGAGGACATAAGATTGGTAAGTATGTCTCTTCCTTTTCCTATATGTAGTTTTTGGACCTTGGAAATGGTATCCTAACATCTTCATGCTGGAACTACAGATAAGCGCTTGGTTGATTTATTTCAAGACTGACAAGTACTGGGACAAAGTTTCAGTAGAATACAGCAGTAGAACCCCTGGAGCTCGGAAAAGGGAACTGAAACATTTGAAGAACCGCTGGCAAAAGATAATCAATAGGGTGGCACACTTCAATGATTGTTGGTGCCAGGTCCAGGCAAAGCATCCTAGTGTCCACACTGAGGGCATGCAGCTGATGGACGAAACATGGCAGATGTATAATCAGGAAGCGCGTGCGATGTATCTTGAAGAAACGAAGCGTAGTTTCACTTTCGGCCATTGCTGGAAAGCAATTTGGGGCAAGCCCAAGTGGCAAGAATACATCTCTTCTTTGTGCACGAAAAGAATGATGCGGTCTGAGTCTGGAGACTACATGTCATTCTCTGAAGACTCTGAAGATATGCCTGTAAAGGAAATAGGTGAACAAGATTACATGACATCTAAAGTTAAGGCGTCAACTGTGTCTTCAGAAGTGTTAGAAGACATGGAATGCTTAGGGGATCCTCGGGAGATGAAGAACCGTGAGGATATGACAGAAGCAGAGCCTTCTGTTTCAAATCAGAATCTTCTGTTGACTAGTTCGGAACAACCAGATACTAGGGACAAGGAAAATTCGCGTGCACCAGGTTTTGAGGTGTTTATAAATAAGAGGGTGGCAAGGGAAGATAATCATAAAAAGGAAACAAAGCAACAAGATTGCAAGGCGAGAAAGATAGGCAAGAAACGTAAAGGCAAGGCATCGGCTTCCTCGTCTGATGTGCAAGAAAATATCGAACGTGCGATATATCTTCAGACATTGCGTAGTAATGATCGTGAGAAGATGTCGGAGGTACAACTCCGCCTCTCGAAAGAGCAGCTTGAATTGGCCAGAATCAAACAGGAGGAAGCAAAAGAAAAAAAGGAAGCAACACTTTACAAGAAGTACACCGAGCTTTTGTTGGCAGACACTTCAAGGTTTGATGAATTTCAGAAGGCAGAGTATGAGAAAGCAGTGAAGCATATAGGAGGGATGCTATCTAGCAATGATGGCAATTAGTGCCCTTGCTACAATTAATCATGAAGCACCGTGCAAATGCCATCTCAAACATTAATATTAGATCGTTCTGTTCTACCTGTTAAGTGAAGGACTGGCTTCATTAACACCTGTGGCTGTTAGATTTAATCATCACTTGTTGCTAGGTTAGCCTAGACTTTTTCGATAATGAGTTAGACTTGCTGGTTGCCTTGTGACACTTGATTATTTGAATGCTGGAATTGGTTGATAAATATGTATTTACCTTTAATTGGCTTGTCTAATTTGCCAAGAATGTTCATTCTTCTGACCTGATCCGCGCCAAGAGGAACACACCCATGCAAATAACTGTACTAGGAATAAGAAGCATACACATGGAATGAACATGGAGGCAGATAGCACAGAAAGCGCTCAAGAAAGGTGAGTGGATAGGGGCTTCTTTTCCGTGAGAGTGAGAAAGTACGTTTGTTATCGCCAGAATACATGGTGAGGTGATCTCGCTTCAGCTCAAGTAGATTCGTGGATTAATTGGTTCTATGCTATTGTAATTTTGTTAATTTTGAAATCTATCATTGCTATTCCCGAAATCAGATGAGTGTCATCAAAACTTTCTCAAATTGGAACCATGCCATTGCCGTCCAATTTTTCATCGTCTTTCTCCTTTCTCCGTCTTGTTCTCTTCGTTCACCACACACACGCAAGACGTCGGTGACAACGAGACGACGCCAGTGCGGCAGCAGCAGCATGGGGGCGTACTCGCTACTCTCAAAGTGTTGCTGTGGAGGACGATGCGCCACGGCGGCCACATAACGCACCGCCCCGTCATCAAGCCCCCACGAGGCCACGAGCCACATCGGCGGTGACGACTCAATGGCTTTGAGCTTGGGGTTGTGGGCGTCCCCGTTGCCGCCGGCCTAAAGAAAAAAAGGAAAAGCTTTCAGGTAGATTTGTACCCCCTTCGTTTTATAATGTAAGACGTTTTAACTTTTTGCATGCAACGTTTGACCATTCGTCTTATTAAAAAAATTATGAAAATTTTATTTATTTTGTTTGTGACTTACTTTATTATTAAATTAAAAGTACTTTAATTATGAATTATCATTTTTATATTTACACTAAATTTTTTCAATAAGACGAATGGTCAAACATAACATTCAAAAAGTTAAAACACCTTACATTATGAAACAAAGGTAGTAGAAAATAAGAAGGTGGAGGAGGGAAAAAGGGGGGGTGGTGGTGGCTGGGGGAGGTTGGGGGCCTGGGAGAAAAGAGGAGCCACGGTCAACGCTGTCGGAGCGTGGCCGGAGCAGAGGCAAGCGGCAAGCTATAGGCCGTGGATGTCGGTTGGTGCAGTGGCGTCACTGGCGTCGATGTTGTCGTCGGGGCGGCGGCGTCGATGTCGGTGGCAGCGGCGTTGGCGTCGGACGTTGGTGGCGTGGCGAGGGTGCTTCCCATCACTGCTGCGCCCCCGTTGTAGATCGGCTAGGGTTTGTGGGTGAGGCTGGTGGTGGCGGCGAACCTCGTTATCAGTGCCACACCGGCCCTCACCTCTTTAAATGGCGCAGTATGACAGGGGCCCACCAACCATAGAGGGTTGGACGCCCCCGATCAGGGCGCGGTCAAGGGTCCATTGGACCGTTGAGCCTAATGAGGTGGAAGGTGGAGATCAACTCTAACAGCATCCACTTGAAATGGAGATGGACAGAGAAATAACACTGATTTTTTTCAATAAAAGAGGGGATACCCTCCCATTTCCATTACTAGAAATGATATTCTAAAAGCATCCAACCATTAAGAGGGAAATAGCACAGATAGCAGAGAGAGCAAGAAGTTCAAGGCATACTTGCCGTTTCCGAGAAACTGTATGTTAGCTATCGCCAGAATACACGGGGATGTGTTCTTCATTTGGTTGCTAAGTCATCAACTCAAACAGAAACAAACTCTCATTTCGTCACACGGCACATCCTGTTGCATCCTATGCCAATTTTTAATGATCATATTCCGACAAGAGAAAACTAATTATGTTAGCTCGTCAGCACAAAAGCAAGAATTCCTGCATTTACCTCTTCTCAGTAAATAAATTTTGCATGACAGATTAATCATCTTATGTAGTTCTATGCCCTTATTTAATTGTTACTGCCTATTATGGGGAATATGTATGAAATATATATAGATGCATATCTTAGTGCCAATTGTACTTGGATGAGTTTGCAGTAATTAAATTGGCTTGAATGAATAAAGCTGGTAGCACAAAGTAGCTAGATGGTTTAATGTGTTAAATTTGATAAACATGTACATCCCTCCCGTGCCTTTGATCAAAATATTTGGTATAGTTTGAGATAAAAAGAGTTCCATCGAGAAATAGACACTGCAGTAAATTCTGATCGAGCTCTTGAATCCTTGTTGGCGGAATGTTGAGTGCCTTGTCTTGGTTAAATCACCGCTCTGTCTAGATTAGCTGGCTCGAATTAATCTTTATTAGTGGTCAGTTTAACTTGACTGAATTGTGGAAGTAGGGTAGTTATTTTTTTTTCTAATAGTGAATTCACAGAGTGGCACAAGGCCTGTTACTTACAAGAACACTGTCAACTCTGACCTTTCTCAACGTGAATGGAACTTTTCTTCCGCAAGTACATATACAGTGTGTTGAGATGACATATCAGTTTGTAACTATTTCGCAGAAAAATCAGTGTGCTAAAATCCCTAATTTCCATTAATGCTGGGAATTGATTCAACAATAGTGTACACTGCCTATGGCACCACCCAAAGAGTAGTGGTGAAATCGTCATTACTTGTGATGTAGTAGTGAAATCGTCAACAAATCCCTGATTCATGACTCCACAAAGCAATGTGTTACTGCTGCATAAACACAGAAGATCCTCGTATACAATGTGTGACGTCCCTGCTGTCTCCCATGTCGAAAACCACATGTCTAGGTTGGTGCAGAACTATTTCTGGACGTAAACTATTGGATTCATATTACCGTGGACTGGAAAAGTGACTATGACAACTGTATAAATATGAATATTGTTTCCTGGAGCTCAAAGGATGAGTTAAAGAGTTTCTGAGTGGTCCAATAAGAGGCGAAAACTAGAGGTATGCTACTCTCTGTACAGGAAGGTCAAATGAAAGATAAAAGAGAGATGCAATTATACCATGAGGTATCAAATCTTAGCCATTGATTGAGTTTCATCGGATGGCCTTAATTTGTTGGCCCTGTTGGTACCGAAGAGTGATCCTCTACAATAGCAGTGACTTGGTTACTGACGTGTGGATCTGTCATCCTTTAGGTTTATATATCAGTGACCAAGTCATAAAACCACTATTGCAGAGGTTTCGTTAATAACATGATGTATCACTCCATCAAGTACTTGGGGCTCAGTAGGGCATATTAGGAATTTCGCTTATCAGCCAAAAATTCCCATGACAATGCCGCATTTGCCGCTCGTCTCCCCCAAGTCCGACGTTATGAACGGTTGCATCCCCGAGGACCGATTTGTTTTGCTCCAATATCTCCATTCCCCTGATTTTTCCTGCATACAACACAGCATCGTGTCCGACCAACCTGCCTCTCTGCAAGCGGCATCGCCCTGCTTAATCTGCTTGGTTGGACATTTTGTATGTCTTGATGCAATGAACTAGCATAATATCCAAACACATTATCCGTCCAAAACGCCATGAGGCCAATGAACCAACGAGTTGAATAATTAAATCAAATTAATACAACAATTTAATGATCTGATAGTTAATCGTTGTAAACCTTTGCTCAACAGTAACCACAAGATTAAATATGTGTACGATGGGGTATCTTTCATAGAGAGAAAAAAGATGAACGAAGGCCGCAACGCAATGAAGTACTACCACACCACAAGCAAGGGGATTCGGCGGCACCGGCATATGGGAGAAATAATGGAATGTTGATGTAGATTTATTGGATTTGGGATGCCCTTCCTCGTATGCACATGCGTTGGATTTGGGATGTATATAGGTGTGGATCCCCTAGAGTTGAAGCCAACTCCACCTAGTGGATTTGACAACATCCTAGCCATCCTTTTGATTTATACGGTCCAGATCATGAGACCTTAATTACTCCTAATTAACTCACTCGATTGACACATGACTTAAGGAAAGCAATTTTGTTTCAGGATACTCCGTCATAATAATGATACAGATCAACAAACATGATAAAAATCAACGCACACTTCTTCCCTGAAATAATTCGCAAGCACGATCGTGAAAACATATACTAGTACAATTTTATTTTTTTTTCACTAAACTACTACTCCCTCATTCCCTAAATATTTAACCCCATTGACTTTTTGATACAACTTTGACCGTTCGTCTTATTCAAATTTTTTTTTAAATATATAAAGTTATATATGTGCTTAAAAGTATATTTAGTGATGAATCAAATGAGATAAAAAGAATTAATAATTACGTAAATTTTTTGAATAAGACGAGCGGTCAAACATGTATAAAAAAAGTCAACGGCGTCAAATATTTAGGGAAGGAGGGACTATCTTGTTAGACAAATTCCAATAAGCAATGTTCTAGACAATTTCCTTTTTCAAATATGCACAGAGAAAATCACGCTGGTCTTTTTCAAATATGCACACGATGGGATGCATGAATTTTTATATTTTTATCTTCCTTATCTCAGTCTCATTGATAAAGGGTGTTAATCAGGAGAGAGAGTTAATCTCAGTCATTAAAATAGAAGAATGGCTAGGATGTTGTCAAATCCACTAGGTGGAGTTGGCTTCAACTCTAGGGGATCCACCCCCATATTTTCTCTTCTTGATTGATGCAGATGCGTTGGATTTTGGGGATTTCTTTTCTTGTGCTATCATTTCCTTTTATCCTCTCGATGGATTGATGCACACCACAGATTTTTCCGTGGATAGAGGTACTAGTGGTAGATTGATTTTGGCTGGAGAGGAGATGCGACTATGCTAATTGATTTGTTTCTTGGGCAAACACATAGTTAGCAGTAAGCATAATTGCAATCTTTCTTCTCAGACCATTGGTGGCCAATCAAACAAGTTCTTCCTCAGGCTGCCTGAAGAGGAGGCAGAACTCGTAGATACATGGGGACGCATGCTGTATCTGGCTGTTAAGTCATCAGCCCAAATGGATGCATACCGCTCTTGCCTAGTCACGAGGCGTGTCCCGTTGCATCCCATGCCAAATTTTAATGGTCCTATTTCGAAAAGACAAAACTGATTATCTTATAATTAGCTTGTCAGCACAAAAGGAAGAATTCCCTGCATGTATAGCGACTTGATCATCTTATGCAGTTCTATGCATGCCCCCTACTTGACTGTTACTACATATTATATGGCATATGTCTGAAGAATACATATAAATGCACATTTTGAAGCCAATGGTACTTGGCTGAGTCTGAGTTAGTGAATTGTGCAATAAATAAATTGGTGGAATTAATGAATAAAGCTGGTAACACAAAGTAGCTAGATGGTTTAATGTGCCTTGCTTGAATTTTGGAAGTAGAATAGTTCATTTTGTTTTAACAATGGACTTGATTAACAGAGCGGCACAAGGCCTGATAATTACAATCGAAGGGAGGATTTTCCTATACACTATCCTTTCTCAACGGGAGAACGGAAAGTACATAGTGAATGAAGAGAACCTAATTTTCTATCGGAGTATACGTGTTTCCGAAAGCTCAATATGAGGTTTTTAGTACATCCAAAATTAGCTCATGTCCAATACAAATGGCATAGTGAGGTTGAATATGTGAGGAACGCATTAGTGCTCGCATCAAACCCCCCCCCCCCCCCCC
>CM002487.1:5513620-5529988 GCA_000325765.3 Leersia perrieri | reverse complement strand
CCACACACACACACACACAAAAAAATCTCTTCGTTGCCACTCTTGTCTACGTGGGCAACTACATTTTGTGGAATTAAATTTTGGGGGAACTGTTGGAAATGAAGAGAACTATGTGAAATTTTATCTTAGAACAGTCACCAATATGAGTGTTATTTCTGGTCTTGGTAGGAGATGCTCCTCAAGCAAATAATTTGAATCGTGCTAAAATTCATCATGCCTTGGTGAGCTGAAAACGAACTGAATGCCCGTAGAGACTTGCGATGAATTCATTCCGAAATTCAGATAGAGTTGCCTATAGCACCAACTCAAAGAGCAATCATGAAGTTGACAAACCCCGGTTCGAGGACTCCGGAAAAGCAGTTTGAGTTGGTACTGCATAAATGCAACCATTGCTTGTACAATATGCGATGTCCCTGATGTCTCCCAAGTCAAAAAATGCAATATGTTTAGTTGCCGCAGAGCTATTCCCAACTGTAAAATGTTGATTCAGATTATTGTGGACAACAGAAGTGACTAGTACAACTTTTTTGCTGGGCCGGCTGAAAAGGTTCGACTTACCAATTTGTATTAAGATTTGAAGAAGTAAAATTCTCGGTTACAAGCATGACAAAATGCAGTCGAGTGTGATAACAAACCCTCATCGCGGAGAACGTACCGAAGAGGAAAGATAAAAAACAACTGAACAGCCAAAGAAGACTAGCCATTGTCGAAAATGAACCTCCCAGCTTATTTCCAGATTTCTAGCTCTTCTTTGATATCACCAAAGAGGACCTCTGGCAGTCTGGCTCCTTCGATTGGTGCTGAAAAATCCTTGCGTTTCTTTCCTTTCAAACTAACCAGCAGGTCAGAATAATGAAGGAGTCCAAGTTCTTCCTGTAGCAGTTTCGAAAAACCACACGAACCTGCCGCCACCAGTCTGCAGGTAGCAAACAGGTGCAAGCAGTCCTCTCCTTCAGTTTGGCGCAGAGCGCAAGTTGGATTGTGAGGCCACCCCCTTGTTCTCAAGTTTTCAGCTGTGAGACCTCTTCTCTTTGCGACCAGTCACAAGAAGAACCTGACTCTGGATGGAACATTTGGACTCCAGATCAGCTCCCCACGAGGGAAAAGAACACGGCCCAAAAGAATGAGCTTAGAGTAGCCGCATGGTCGTCATTCCAGATCCATCCCATGCCAAATTTACGGCCAAACACATATGTATGGCATGCTTATTGTTGGCTTTGCCTTCATATCCATATATTTTGTACGTCAGTCACTTGAGATTGCAACTCTTAGGGGCTGTTTGGATAACAAAAAGTTATTTTAAGTCCCTATCATATCGGATATTTGAATGCTAAATTAGAGTATTAAAATTTGACTAATTATAAAATCCATTACATAACCTTAGACTAATTCGCGAGACGAATTTATTAAACCTAATTATAATTAATCCATGATTAGCCTATGCGATGCTAGAGTAAACATTTGCTAATTATAGATTAATTAGGCTTAAAAATTTTGTCTCACGAATTAGTTCTCACTAGCCGTCAACCCGGTGTCGCACGGGATATATATTATTATTTGGATTAGAGTAAAATTGCAATTTATTTATTATTTAATAATTCTGATTTTTTAATTAATAAATATTTAGTTATACATAGGTTCGAGTCTTAGTGACATAGTTTTTTATTATTTAATAATTTCAATATCCAGAATAAATGATTAACTCTTCATTCTCACGTTATAAGTCCTTTTTCTGATCTCATAATTCCAAAAATAGGAACTAATTAGCTGTAAGTTGTCCTCTGTTTGGATTTTGGTATCTCCCTATTAGATTAGCAATGTTATTCTCTCTATTGGATTAATAAAGGAAAAAACTGAATAGTCTATAGGATTAACAATGGTGTGTGCTTTATTAGAGCAAATTATTGCTTTTATGTTATTCAATTTGTATAGTCAATGTCCAGAGCTTTCTTATATTAATAAATGTGGGAACTTTCTTGGAGTATAGCGAGCTATGCATTTGCATTAGCCATAGATAATATATCAATTTTAATCTCAAGAAAAAGATATTATATTAATTTGCTTAGGTTTTCCTTGTTAATGTGGGAGCTTTTCTGGAGTCATCCGTTTTCTTAAGTTTAGTATATTATTTATATTTGTATATATAAGGTCCGTGGACTCAGGGTAAATTAAGTTGTAGTTGGCCTAGTGTTTATTTACTATGAAGGAGACCGTTACTATTGGTAATTGGTACATCTATATATTAACTATAAAAATTAGGCAAATATTGATTACCCATTAAGCATTTCTAATAATAAGCAAAGCTGTGTGCTTTTATTGGTTAAAATATAGATTTGAGATATTACGTAGACTCTTAAGTCAGATATATATTGTACTTTGAAAACGATGGTCAAAAGTTTGCACTATGCAGTGAAGCATGTTAAAGTAATATAGAATATTATTAGGTAGAGTAAAAATTATTAGGTAGAGTAAAAAGTTTGCACTATGCAGTGAGGCACCTATAATTATCACAGTAGGAAAATTACGTAGATATGATTTTAATGAACTCGCTCGCACTCTGAAGATAAATATTACCTGGATAGTGCTATAGCAATTTTCATAGCATGTAGGCTGCACTGCACGTATCATGCATGTGTAGTTGCGCACGACTCTGCAGCAGCAACATTGGCTGAATTTCGATCTACACATAGGTGAGTAGCAGATTGACGTTGAGATAATGGCTCCCTAAAGGAACAGCGATCGATGCTCCAATATCTGGAGATTGGGATGATGGTGGAGTCCAAAACAGTCCCGATCAGGATGAGGAGCTAGCAACTGCAGCCCGCTCAATCTCTGCTAATCTATGAAAGGAAAACTGGAGCGGGCAAGGATCCGTCCCTGGTGAAGTCTGGCTCTCGCATGCCAAGTTTCAATCTGCTATCTCTTCTTGTGAAGTTAGGGTTGGTAGCGGATCATACATGATTTATATATACGTACTGTGCGTGGCCGATTGGGCTTAAAAATTGGCCCAACAATCCCCCACTCAAACACATTAGATTCTATCATCTGCGGTTGTGATAATACGATTAAATAAATAGACGGCTAGATCTTCCTAATTAACATGAGAGCTCGTAGAAATACCTAATTAGTAGATGTATAGATGTATAGATTTATGTAATTAGTTTTATTATTAGTCTATTTTTAGTACTTTAAATTAACGTCTAAACATTCGATGTGACAGTGGCTAATAATTTTAATCCCTATCCAAACAAAGCCTTAAAAAATTTATATGCACCAAGTTATCATATTTATAGCGATTGAAAGCACCGTGGAATAAAAAGGCATGCCCTTTGACCTTTGTTGGAGGTTGGAACGGTAGTGCTAAAAGTCTTGTACGAGATGTAGCGCGCGCTTGGAACTGGTACGAAGGTGTGAGAAAGAGTTGTGTAGGGATTTATTGAACAGAGTAAAGATAAAACTGAAGGCAAAATTGAATAAAAGTAAAACAACTTGATCACTGACTTCTTGTATCTCTACTCCTATAAAAGGCAATAGCACGGTGGTGGGTGGCTGCCACACCCATCTGTTCACACTGCAATTTTACAAATTACTCTCAAACTCCTTGATGATAACACATTTCATAAATAATATATTTTAATTTGTTTCAGAAAATATTAATATATTTTTATCCGTATGAAAGCACAGTCATTTGACTAGTTCATTGGAATAGTTGAAGGTTTGCTTACTTTGGCTTCGATCGGTTCACATTATTTGTTGGCTGATCAGCCTGATAGAGCAGTTGCTTTTCAGCGTAGTAGTTATAAATTCTCATTCAATGCAATCAGCCGATGGGCTTCGGCTGAACAGCCAACACTCCAAACAGCAAACCCATGAGAGCATTTACAATCAATAATTATTCCTACATTTTTTCCGTTGACAACTTAACCATAAACGATAAAGAAACAAGAGTAAAGTTAAGTACAATACATGTTTTATGGTCCAAGCAAGCTATGTATAAGCAAGATATGTATATTTTGATATTTGTCACCTAGCTAAATACACGTATCCACAAAACTATACTAAACTGCATAAAAAATACTTAATTGTGCATAAAAAATACTTAATTGTGTGGTTTTGTAAAACGTAATGTATTTTTATGAAACATTAATACCATTATATATATACATAGTTAAGTGATAAGGATTAAAATCTATATCTATTATAAAAATAAGAGGTGTTTCTCTCCTTCGTCCATCAACAAGTTCATGGAACACGCTTTGCTCAGAAATTTTGAGTTTCGATCGTGCTCGACATCGCAAGAAACGACCACATATGATGGCGGATCGATCTTTCTGGATGAAAACTAAGGCCCAAGGCAAGAGCCAGACCAGTTGAGGGTAGCAAGGATAAGGATAAAGGAGAAGGGGATCTCAAATCCCCAAAGAAAAATCTAATTCAGAGAACAAAATAAAGACTAAAACAAGGAGAAGAATTCAGCTACCACCGTCGGTTGTCGACGACACGGGGGAAGAGCTCCACCACCATTAGCGCCGTCGCTGACGTTGGGCGCGAAGTCAAAGGGAGGCAGGGGCCCTCCGCTCAACGCATGTTCTAGGCACCGCCGCTCAACGCGCGCATCGGGCACCGCCGCGAGGCCGCTTGATAACGGCACGCTATTCCTCAGACGAGTGCACGCATCGGCGAGGGGCCGTGCCACGGCGTCACCGTGGGCTCCGACGAGATAGAGGTGTAAGGAAAGTTAGGTTTGGGCTTGGCTCGAGCGGTGGCTGGGAGAGGTCTGGGATTTCGTTCTCCGCTCTGGGCTCCACCGTGAGGCCGCTTGATGGCGGCGCACTCGTCCTCGGGCAAGTGGGTGCACCAGCGGAGGTCGTGCGATGGCGCCGCTGCAAGCTCCAACGAGAGAGAGGGGTAAGGAAAGTTAGGTTAGGGTTTTGGCTCGGGCGGCGGCTGAGAGAGGTCCGGGATTTTGTTCCGCCTAATCTCGTCGTCCGGACGTCTGATCGAGAACTCTAGGATCGGACGACCAGGATCGACCGGGCTGAGAATCATTATAGGAGGGAAGGGCGCGGTACCGGCTTTCGCAGCCTATGCTCAGGTTGAGGCCTAGGAGCGGCCGCACGCAAATAAAAAAGGTTATGGGCCGATCAGATAGGCCGAAATAAGTTTAGGTCCCTCGGCCGAAGGAAATAAGTTTAATTTATCTTTTATTTTTTTTTTCTGAAAAGCGTTTATAATTTATGTTTGTTAAATGTATGGTGCAACCCTTAAAAAAAGAATATGTAATGCATAATTTTGCTGGTTGCAACGCACGTGACATTTGTCAGTATACATAGTTTCATGCAACTCCTGCGATATTTTAGTTTTTTGGAATTTACTCAGAAAACAAATTAAGGAACCGGCACAAACACAGGTCCAAAAGACGCGAAACTGACCTGCCGGCTGGCTGGCAAAAACCCTCGCCTCGCCTCGCTTCAGTGCGGCGGAGCGGCTCCTACTCCGACTCCGCCTCCCTCGCCGCCGCCGCCGCCGCCTACGCGGTCTTCGACACCCCCCGTGGCCGGCCGCATGGAGCTCCCATTCTGATCTACCGCTGCAGCGCCGCAGCCGGCAGGCCCCCGCCCGAGCACCCGCGGCGGCGGGGTATCTCGCTCGCTGCCGCGGGGGAACTTCCTTCTCGTTTCCGCGGCGCTCGGGCCGGCGGAGGTGGCTGCACTTCTTCTCCGGCCGACGCGACCTAGTCCGCTCTCCTCTTCTCCGGTGAGGGCTCTTGTTCTCAGACAATATTGGGAGCAACTGTCCCCGTGCTCGCAAATCTTGCAATTTTGGGGGATAAAGTTGGTTTCTTTGTTCGTGTTGCAGTGTAAATTTACTTGCTTTCAATGTTGCAATGGTATTAAAGATCAATATTTTGTGCCTTTTCTCTCTAGGAGGGATCAGGGCAGGAGGCGTGAGACCAATAATTGAGCTGGATTTGGTAATTTTCCTCATTCTTGCTGCACGATTAAGCCGATTATATATGTTGATTTCCTTTTATGATAATAATGCAGTAATGTAGCTTGGATTAGGTAATGGTTTCTGTTTTATGGAGATTTGTCTCAGTAGTCAAAATAATGAGGTGCATAAAATTGATGCTGTTAGATTCATATTCAAAAGTGTTTTCTTATGATTATGTTTTTTCATCACAACAATGATATCTTAATAGAGAAATCATGAGTCAAACTCTTGTCCTAACAAAACTAAATAGGCTTATAATTTGGGACAGAGGGACTATTATATATTCCAGTTATCTACCTAACCTGGCAGATCACATGCATTATATTTGTTTCTTCTAATCTTCAGCTTGTTCTACTGTGTGTCGCTGTAAATGTCAGGTTGAGTTATTAGCCTGTCACAGAGTGACTGATGGACGTGTATTTTTCTCCTTTTTATGGATTGAACTTTCTATGTTATGTGTTTATGGTAATTCTTTTCTTTTAGATGATACCACAGCGCCTATAAGACCGGTAGTTATGGAACTGCTACAAATAGGTCCCACTAAATTTTTGGATGTTGTCTGGCTGCTTGTTATGTTTAGATGTCCACAGTAAAAATGATTACTGGTCAACATTGAGTTATGCACCTCCATCCTTATTGATGCTGCTTTCCTTTAATAAAACTGATAACTAGTCAACCGAGCTCTTCCTTTTCATATCGCATCTTATTAGTTTTCTTGTTTACTTAAGTGGAAATGGACTGCTCCTTTGTAAGATAACTTGAGCTTTGTTGGTACAACTGACGCTGCTTTTACACTTGTTCTGTTGTCATAATATATGTCGCACTCGAACTGGACAAAAATATTTTGGAATGGTTATTTGCGGTTCATGTTCTGCTAACATGACCTTTCCGTAATTTGGAGCATTTAGTTTCCCTTCTTGATTTTGACATTCAATTTGCGTGGGTTAGCTAGATCTGTCATAGTAAACAACAGGTTTATGTTCTTCTATCATTAGCGCAAATGTCTAACATGTTCTTTCGTACTAACCAGAGGTTTTGATTGAGATGGCATGTAGGTAATTTCTTGTCAACTTAGTAGGCACTTTTATTCTTGGTTTACCAAGTTTTTGTTAGGCACAATATTGTTTAGAAAATCTGATCCTTTGGGCTCTACCAAACGGGCCTCAATTCATTCTATTCCAGTGCAAAAACAATAAAAAAAGTTAGTCCGTAATTTTATATAATTTGAAGGAAGTCACTTGAACTATTTCATTAGTAGTCTGATACTACAATTTTCTTATTATTTGTAAAAAGATAGACTGTGCAGTGTTACATGATTTCATGTCTTATGTTTAAAATATGCATTTTTGCAGGGGGAACACCTGCCAGAACACAATTAATAGCAATACTACCTTTTCAGCTGGAGCTGCTGTGCTTTAGTGGAGGATCTAGTCAGTTTGAATGTTTCAGACTTATTATGCTGCCACATATCCCATTTATAGTTTGTTGGGAACTTCAACCAAATAGGTGGTTCAGAATTGCCTCCAAACCCATGTGTTTCCTGAGCATTTGATCACATCCAATATACACATTTCATACCATTTTCTCTCTAATTCACAATGGATCCTCGCCCACCTAGTGGTTCTTTCAAGAAAAAAGGTTGTAAAAATGTCCCACCAGAAAAAGCCAACTCCATGAATTTCGGCCATCCACAATTACCTCAGAACTTATTTTCACAGCCTGCGTATGCAATGAATTACCCTTTCCCGCCATTTCCTCACTATCCTCCATACTCCCAAAATTTCCAATATGCTATTCCACCACAATACGGTCCATATTCACTACGACCACCTCCTGGAGCTATGTCATCACCATATTTACCTTCTCCAGCTATGCCATCCAAGGCAGTGTCTGATCAAGACACTCCACATTCAGTAACTGGTCCAGGAGAACATGATGTTGATAATGCTGAAACTGAGAAGACTTTTAAGCGACTAATGTGGACAGAAGAGGAGGACTTACGATTGGTAAGCATGTAATTTTTATATTTGTAATTTTTGTACCTTGCAAATGGTGCCCTAACATCTTAATGCATGAACTGCAGATAACTGCTTGGTTGATTAATTTTAAGGGTGACAAGCACTGGGAAAAGATTGCAGCAGAGTACAACAGTACAACCCCTGCACGTCGGAGAAGGGAACTTCAGCATTTGAAGGGCCACTGGCACAAGATAGCAAAAAAGCTGGCACACTTCAATGATTGTTGGTGCCGGGTCAAAGCAAAATATCCGAGTGGCAAGTCTGAGAACATGCAACTGATGGACAAAACTTGGCTAATGTGTAAGGAGGAAGCACATGCATTGTATCTTGAAGAAGTGAAGCGTAATTTCACCCTTGGTCATTGCTGGAAAGCTGTTTGGGATCAACGCAAGTGGAAAGAGTATATGTCTACTTTGTGGACAAAAAGAATGATGCGATCTGAGTCTGATCCTGAGGACTACATGTCATCCTCTGAAGAGTCCGAAGATATCCCTGGGAAAGAAATAGGTCAAGTTTTTATGACGTATAAAGATGGTAAAGTTTTGGCTTCAACTTCATCATCAGAGGTGCCAGAAAACATGAAGGACCATGAAGATACAACAGAAGTACAGCCTTCTGTCTCAAATCAACAGCTTCTGTTGCCTAGTTCAAAACAACCAGATGTTAGGGACAAAGATACAGAAATTTCCATGAAGCAATCAGAAGTATTGACAGCTGATGTGCCGTGGCCCATGGAGTTTAGTCTTGGGAGTCACCAATTGATAGGTGACAGTTCAAAACTGCGCGAACGTCAGCAGGGGATGGCTGTGAGGCATGTTATGGATGAAAAAGAGTCACACCCACAAGGTTTCGAGGTGCTAGACCATTATACCGTGGCAAGGGACCACACTTCTAAAAAGGAAATACAAGCTAGAGGTTTCAAGTCGCAAAAGATCAGTCGGAAACGTAAAGGCAAGGCATCGTCTTCCTCATGCGAGGTGCAAGAAGACATCAAACATGTTATATATCTGCAGAAAATGCTTAACAATGATCGTGAGAAGATGTCAGAGGTACAACTCCGCCTCTCAAAAGAGCAGCTTGAATTGGCCAGAATCAAACAGGAGGAAGCAAAAGAAAGAAAGGAAGCAACAGTTTATAAGAAGTACACAGAGCTTTTGTTGGCGGACACTTCAAAGTTTGATGAGTTTCAGAAGGTAGAGTATGAGAGAGCAGTGAAACATATAGGAGACATGCTATTTAACAAGGATGATAATTAGTGCCCCTGCTACAATTTATCTTAGGCATCTCAAGCACTAGTATAAGATTGTTCTGTTCTGCCTGTCAAGTGAAGGATTAGCTTCACTGACACCTGTGGCTGTTAGATTAATCATCACTTTCATGGTTTAGTTTAGACTTACTAATTGACTAGTTCATGGGCTGGATTACTTGACTAATTGAATCCTGAAAGTGATGGATCATATGTATTTAGCATTGTGGCTTGTCTTGTTAGGTTGCCAAGAATACCCATTGAGCTGAAGTGATCTAGGCAAAAAAGAGAACTGGAACTGTAATGCCTGACTAAATATCTACTAGGTACGAAGCAAGCATCCACTAGGTAAGAGTTGAATCTACTAGTCGTGATTGCCCTTCAGTAGCACCCTCATCAGCCAAGTATGATTCAACTCTTCATACGGTTTGTCCCATTGCATCCCATGCCAAAAATTAATGTGTATAGAGTTAAAAAAAAATTAATGTGTATAATTTAGGATATATGTCTGAAATCTTGGTTCATACACATCTTGTACCAACGGTTCGAGGATCGAGAAGTTTATGGGTGATGGTCGACCGGCGACGAGGCGTCGGCGCAGGGGTTGCGCGTCATTGGTTTCGAATGGCGGTGACTCCTGAGCTTTACAGGTTGTTCAAGGCATGGGAGGGTGGGTAGTTTACAGGCGAAAGCCCAACCTTCGGGCCGGCAATGGCGACGCCTGCGGATGCCGTTTTTCCTCTCGAGGCATTGTTGTGTAATCATACCTTCCCTATATGATTCTTCTGGTGAAAACCACGTCCTGAACTTCTAGGACAGGTGACGGCAACATGTTCTGCGTCATAACCTTGCTGGAGATGTCGTCTAGAAGATCCTGTACTGTTGTGGTGTCTTGTCCCTATTTTGGTTCAGCAGTGTGGGTTCTAGTTGTCGACGCGCGGTGTGGAGGCTTTTTTCTTTTTTCCTTGATTATAGCCCTACTTTGGGTCTTGTACCTATCAATATATATGAGGCAAAGCTTCTGTCCTCCTTAAAAAAATGGTTTGAATGAATAAGAAGCAGTTAGCACAAAGTATTACGGTGGTTTTAATGTGTTAATTACCTTTTTACAAACATTTACATCCATTATCCATCCTCCAATGCCATCAATATCATTAATAATGTAGTTAAACAACCTGATCAACAGCTTAGGCAGTTGAGATTCGATTAAGTAGTTTCGACATCTCAGTCCAGTTCATGAAGTTCCGCATAAAGTCCTGGATGGTGCCTCCTCCCTCAGTCCAATTCATCGAGCCCAGTAGGCCGAGTGGACTTTGCAGGCGGCGGGTGGACGGAATTCACCGCCTGCAAAAATATTTTCTCACACAAAATTCCAAAAGTCACCGAAATAATAATAATAAATCAGAAATTGCCAGCACGATCATCGTCGCCGCTGTCGTAGCTGTGGCCACCGCAGCCGTAGCTGCAACAGTCGCCGCCGTAGCTGTAGCTGCCAATTGTAGCCGTCACTATTGTCGTCGTCATCGCCGGATCCAGCTGCGCCGGGACCGCCATCTGCCGCGGCTGCACCGCTCCGCCGCGCCCTAGCCGCGCCATACCGCCGACCCCTGACACTGGATCCGAGGGAGTAGGGAGAGGAGATAGAGAGAGGGGGAGAGATGGATATGAGAAGAGAGTGGAGAGGGTGCTACTGTGCTAGGGTTTTGGAGTAATCGGCTCATCCGACTATTGTTTTTGCATGTAGCGAGCCACCTATGAAAATTATATGTAAAATTTATATTATTGTAGACGGTTCGCTAGGTAAGCTACCTGAAAGGCTCATTTTTTCGGGCGGCTTGGGCGGCGTCGGCCTGGAATGACGGTTGCATGCAGCTCTGGTATCAGGTTGCCTGAAAAAAAAAAAAAGGTCTGGCGCCTCAAAAAATCACTAGGTTTAGTGGCCCTGTCTCTGCCTGAACCTCCGCTACCTGAACTGCGAGACACGGCTGTATGATTCAATAAAGGGAAGTTTTGCCTACACATTATCCTCTCATCGTGAGCATAACTTTTTTCTCAAGTAGAGCAAACCTAATTTCTGACAAGCATACCACTTTGGAAGTCATTCGAGTAGATAAATCTCCGACTGTTGATATTATTATGCATTTGTGTACACAAATAGAATAGTACTCCCCTTTCCCAAATTATAAGGCATATTTTATTTGGTTAGGACAAGGGTTTTATTAATAATTTCTCTATTCAGATATTATTATTATGATGAAAAAACATAATAATAAGAAATTTTTTTTGAATATGAAGCTAACAACATCAATTTTTTATTATAAGAATAATTTTTAATAGAGAAATTATTGGTCAAACTGTTGTCTTAACTATCGTACACACTTAGTGAGGAATTCTTACACAGTTCGTACACACAGGATACTACATCTATGCCTTGATGTACTGCTCATGGAGTCGTGTAGTCATCAACCTTTTTTTTAAGAAGGTAGATCACTATTTTGCCCTTGGCATTCTTAACATATTCAACACCTTGTTTGAGCATTCTGTTATTTCTCTGTGTGTTGAATGTTGTTACTGTGTGATAGAAACTGGTGTTTTCATCACCTAAAGTGCAGTGCTTGACTCTGGCTCTTATCTTCCATTTTTGCATGATGAACTCGTTAATTCTTGTGATGTTGTTTTGTATCCTTAGTCAAACAAAAAACTCCCAACCAGTTAGAGGCCTCCATTCCTCGATTTTGTCCACATGGTCTACAGCGGTCTTGTTTGCTGACAATAGAGTCGGTAAATTTTCTTCCATCTGTTCCATGCTCGTATGGTTGTTCTCAGTCTCCTCAGCTTGAAATTTAGCATGGTAACTGAATTCATTTATTTAGTGCCTGTGCCTCTTGTTCCAGTTTTCTTCTGTTAGGATGACAAAATCTTGCATTTGTAACCAATAATTTTCCATTAGGATTCTATGAGTAAAGCAATGAGGCGTACTGCTGCATGCAACTTGGACAGTCCAGTGACTCCACTCCCACAAGGTAAACAGAATATTTCAATTCAGACTTTACCTAATGATAGAATTATTTCTAGTCTGAATATGTTGGGAGTTTCTTTGCGTAGTTCTTACAGTGACAAATCTATCTCAGTTAATAAGTTGAAGCATATTGATGTAGATAGATTAAAGATAGTTCCTAGATTTGATTCTAGTTCAATGAAACACCAAGTTTCAGATCATTCTTTTGATATTAGTGATGACGAGGATACCGAAAACAACGGCAATCTACTCGCTTACTCACTCACTTAGTAAAGGAAGTCTCAAAGGTGGGTTTAGATGATGTGGATCTGAGCACTAAAATTAGTGACCTGATGGTTCCGGCAAGAAAGTCAAATCCAGTAAAAAGAAAGAACGAAAAATACGTTTTGTTAATAAAAAAAACTCTAAAATTGTGTCCTCATGAAAGACATATACTGGACAGAGGTCTTTCAGATTTGGCTAAATATAGGTATATGGCTGATTGTATTAGAGAACAATATAGACTTTGTCGCACTTTTGGAGACAAGGAAGAGTGATATGTCAAAGACGAATCTAAATCGCCTTTCCGGGAGAGCGGATTTTGTTTGGCATTGCCTTCCACCACATGGCAGGTCTGTGGTGCGATAATACTTGGTATAAATGCATCTGTTCTAGATTTGTCTTTCATCATCAAGGGCAAATTCTATGTTAAATTTCATCTAACCAGTAAAGAGGATAAATTCAATTGCATTTTGATGGCGGTTTACGGGCCAGCGCCAGACAACTTTAAATCTAGTTTTCTAGCAGAGTTAGTTCATGCTTGCCAACAAAATCACCTTCCGATTTTAATCGGTGGGGATTTTAAAATTCTACGGAACAATACCGAAAAAAGCAACAATAGATACAATTCCCGTGGCCTTTTCTTTTCAACGCTCTGTTTGCCACCAATTCTCTGCATGCGAGCTTAGTTGACTGTGTCTGTTCATAGTTCATTTCTCCGCCTCAGTTGGTTTTTGGCTTTTCTCGTACAACTGTGATCTCCTGATGTCTCCCAAGTCGAAAACTACTACTACATGTATAAGTATTGGAGTTGGATTCGGATTGTTCTAAGCTGAAAGGGTCGTCAACTGTTGAATGTGCATATTGCTTCTGGGAGCTCAAAGAACGACCTGAGTTTGAAGTAATTATACTACTGTTCCAGGCTCCAGCATGATATTGGACAGTACAAGATGCAAAATAACATATTGGGAATGGAAGAGTTTAAACGAGAGAGAGAGAGAGACTGAATTCGTTGGCTGATACATATTATATTGAGCCTCATGGCACTATGGCAGGTTTATATACAGGTCACAGTTTTGTGGGTAGAAACTCGTGCTAGAACCTAGTGGTAAATGAAGAGGGCAGGGGAAGATTGAACTTTAGTGTTCTAGCCTTTTTATAGGGCTCTTTTACAATACCTCCCACTAGGGATGCAGTAGTGTAGTACTACTAAATCTCACAATTGATTTTGTTATCCAATTTCGTCGAATGCTTAAATACGGCGGGAGGACAACTTAGTAATTTACTAATCCTATTCCACGCCGCACAATAATGATTTTACTATGCTGTTTGACGAAATTTTGTACTAGTACACAAAAATACTCAAGTAACGTGAAAAATGTAAAATATATCTTGTTACACGAAGAAAATAAATCGTGTCCAAAATTTAATATTTTTGGCACGCATGGCTGGCGCACGGCGAGGTTGCGCGCCCCAAAAAAAAAGAGAAATATGTATCATGTCATAAAATTAATATCGCTGACACGCACGGCAGGAGTATGGGCAGGTTGCGCGCCAAAAAGAAATATGTATCGTGTCACAAAATTAATATTGCTGACACGCATGACAGGCGCACGGCGAAGATGCGCGCCTAGAAAATATTAATATTTAACCCGCATGGCTAGCACGCGGCAAGGATGCACGCCCTAATAAAATGTGTATCGGGTAACAAATTTAATATTGCCGACACACACAGTAGGCGCACGACAAGGATGCACCCAGAAAATATTAATATCAACACGCACGGCCAACGCACGGCGAGGATGTGCGACCGAATAAATGTGTATCGAGTCACGAAATTAATTCCGTCGACACGCACGGCAGACGCACGGAGAGAATGCGCGTCCGGAAAATATTAATATCAAAATGCAAAACGCACAGCCGGCGCACGGCGAGGGTGCGTGCCTGAAAAATAAACACAGATACTACATCTTATTTTCCATGACATTATTTGGTGCATAAAAGAAAAATGGATATATACAATGACTTCATTTTAAATGGAATTATCTCCACCAGTCAGTACAAATTCAAATGGAAATAGATAGGCGTATAGGAATGATCATTGGTTTCCTTGGAAGCAAATTCATCCAGCGTGTTGTGATTCCATTAGGAAAGAAGATTATGGTGAATAATCTCTACACATGGAAAGGCAACAGTCACATCTTGCTGGGAGCTAACAAATGGGTATCCAATTAGTAAGGCAAAGGCATAAAGTATAGAAATATTTTTAGTGCAAATGGAAGTATTCCTGTCATTGCATTTGGAGCATGAATGGAAACTTGTTAACTAATTTTCCATATTCCTCTGCTATTGCTGTCACGTAGCTGATGAATGGAAAGTAGGCCTCATCAATTAGCTGGTTGATTTGAGGAGTGATGGACTGAGTGTACAATAGCACTACAGTGCCTATAAAAGCAGCATCATTTTACACAGAGAGGGAGGAGACACAGAGCGAGAGAGACACACAGTAACACACTCTGTAGCATAAGCTGTAGAATACGTTCATCTTGCACACCAGTACACACCACTCTCCCTCTCTCTCTCACACACGTTCTGTTGTGAAACAAAAGGGTGGTCCAGAAGGAGAATCAACGTCCAAAGCAAGTTTATGGTGGTGACACTCGCCATGGGTAAGTGATATCTGATGATTTACTTTGTCTTCTCCATTTCAGTGTCTCTCTCGTGGTTGCACCAGCAAAAGTCAGTGATGATCCCAAGTTTGTTGATCCGGCGGAGATCTTCATGTTCGTGACGGCGTCTTGACGGCAACCTTACCTACAACCCCGTCGCCGAGGGCAGCCGCATGTTCATCAACGCAGGCGACGTCTTTACTACTCGGTCACGACCAACGCCGGCTTTATCTTGATGGCCGTCACCATTGATGTGCTCGTGCAAGTTAACAAGGCTGGCATCATTTGTACATCCTCCGGTGTTCACACGGCGGCCGTGTCCAGATGGCAGCCTACACTAACATACTCAATCTCTCTCACAAATTAGCCACGCCATTTGCCGATGCAGTGCTCATGGCTGCCCGTGATGGAGCGATCCTCATGTCTTCCCCAACGGCGCCAACTTCACACTCATCGAGCACACCGGTGTCCTCTCTACATTTACGTCGATGGCCTCGGACGACCTCAAGAGACACCGCCTTCATGTTCATAGACGATTGTGGTCCTCTCGGTGGCGCTACTACGACATTACTTCTACAACCAGCAAACTTGTGGTGACCGGTCATCAACGGCGCCACATCCACCTCCACCGGCGTCATTTTTTTTTCTCATTGCCGGACTGCCTTTCATCCTGTGGTGTCGGGATCTCAAGCCTTCCACAAAAGATGATTCTTGTAGAGCCTCAATGAGGACCTTGGGTCAAACGCCAACGCCGGTGCCACTCCCATGAATTTTATCTCTATCTACTGCCATGATGTCAAGCCGTTCAATTTACACGTATCTCCTTGCATGATTACAACAAGTAATCTCCATTCACTACACGCCGTTCAAGACCGATGAGGCTGGATGGCTAAGGAGGACAGGGTCCATACAAAGACTACGTCCTCAACGGTGGCACACGGACCGACAAGGCCGTGAATTCCGCCAGCGTCAAATTACACCCTATCTACACCATGCACGGGAGAATATGAAGCGAATATTGATGACGACGACCAACGCAGCTTAATTGGAGGTATCCCACGAGTACAACTCGTGGGAGTAATTAACCGGAGGCTCTTTTGAAGACCCCGGGAACCAATAGAACCAATTCGCCGAAGTCAGGAGTCCTACCTTGCAAGATACGAG